>JAIGNY010001483.1:15000-37500 GCA_020152595.1 Chiridota heheva | reverse complement strand
TGAGTGCAAGCTTAGCGGCTGCATCAGCCCTGTCATTGCCAGGGATGCCTGATGGCTGGGTATCCAAAAGAAAAGAACACTTGTCCTGCAGAGGGTGAGAGAAAGGAGTTTCCGGAGAGGGAAGTGGCATGTGAGGTTATCCCATTTAAGATTGAGTAAAGAAGTAAGAACAACCTTTGAGTCGGAGAAAATGGCAAAGTTGCTGAGCGGAGAGTACTCAATAAAATTGAGGGCGAGGAGAATGGCCTTAGCCTCGGCTGAAAAAATGGATGAGTAGTCGGGAAGTCTGTTACTGAGTGTGATGTCTTGGATGACGGCAGCTGCAGCTGTCTTTTTGCCTCCCTTGGAGCCATCAGTGTAGATGGAGGTGTAATATGAGAGTTAGCCATTGATTTGGTTGTGGAGATTGATGAAAAGGTTAGGGTGGGTTTGACTTTTGCAATGGGTGGAGAATTCCAGGTGAAAAGAAGGGAGGGGTGGCCCAAGGAGGAAAAGTTGGCCAGGAGAAGGTGCCGAGGGTGGCGGGGTTAATGCCGAGATGGAAGAGGTCTGATTTAATGCGTAAGCTGAAAGAAGGGGATAGGGTTTTAGTTCTATCAAAGAGGGTGGAGAAATTGGGGTACCTAATGAGGTTGTAAACAGGGTTTTGGGTGTTGGTGAAGACTCTAAAAGCATAGGAGAGGCTAAGCTTTCTACATCTAAGTTTAAGTTTATTACACTTATATGGCGCATTATCCAAATAACTTATTCTAATGCGCCTTACAAAATATGCATATAAAGAAAATAAATACAAATGTGTAAATAAGATAAGCATGAAATATAAAGAAAACAAAGAACAAGAAAATTATGAAGAGGACTTGAAAGCACAATTAAATAAGTGAGTCTTAAGCAAGGTATGGAATTGTTTAAGGGATTGAGCAGATTTGATTGAAAGAGGTAAGTCATTCCAAAGTTTTGGGCCAAATATTTGCAAAGAGCGATCACCATATGTAAGTTTACTTTTTGGAACATAAAGGATGAGGTGGTTTTGAGAGCGAAGGCGGTAACTAGTTTGTTTATAATGAAACATTTCGGTCAGATATAATTATAATATCTAATATAATCTAATTAGAAAGGGGGTTCGTTGGCTTCAACATGAAGGCTGGTGATTGGAGAGGTCCTGTAGGCACCTAGACAAAGCCGGAGGGCTTCTTTTTGGATGGTGTTGATGTGGTTGAGGTATGAGTTGTGAGCGACACAATAGACAATATTGCTATAGTCAAGCTTGGCCCGAATGGTGAGCCTGCAAATTTTAAGAGAGCATAGCGGTTCGCACCCAAAGTGGTGTTGGAGAGGAGTCGGAGGAGTTGAGGGAGCTGTTGCATTTTAGTTTCAGGTTGGTGATGTGTTGCTTGTAGGTGAGCTTGGGGTCTAGAGTTAGACCCAGGAACGTTGTGTGTTTAACTTTAAGGATGCGATTGACATTAAGCACAGCCTTTTTAAGATACTAATCAAGGAGGGAGGCAGGGAGGGGGGGGGAAGGAAATTTCCCGTCCATTTTATTTGATCGTTGCCACCTCCCTCCTCAAACCCGACTGATGAAGTTTTTCATCAGTGGGGAGGGGGGGGGGAATTTCCCGCCCATTCTATTTGATCTTTACCACCCACCCCCTCCCCCTCCTCTAAACTCGACTGATAAACATTTTGCCCCATAAAAATATCATTACGAAATGAATATATTAAGATAAGTAATATGTTAAAGAATCGGACACCATTATTGGGATATTTTTATCCTGAATTCTTTGATTTTTGGGAAATGGGAAATCTCAATCAAGTTTTGTAAAATTTTCTTGAATTTTTGTACAATTAGCTTGATTTTTGTCAAATTTTCTTCATTTTCATAAAAATTGCTACACTTTTCGTACAATTTTTTCATTTTTCTTCAATCTTTGAGAATTTGTTTTCAATTTTCGACAAATTTTCAAGCTGAATTTTTGTAAAATTTGCTTTATTTTCATAATTTTTTCTCCTTTAAATTTTGTCAAATTTCGTTATTTTTTGTAAAATTTGCAAACATTTTCGTGCAATTTCCTTCAATTTAGGAAAATTTAGTTCAATTTTTGAGAAGTTGTTTACAATTTCCAGGAAATGTCCAAAATGAACCAATATGTCTTTCTCCGTTGATTTAACGTTTGAATCTAAAATTTTCTTCCTTTCTTCAATTTAAGTTTCGAATTTCTACTTTTCATTTTGGGCATCAAAAACAAGAAAACTGCAGAGCATCTGAGAGCTTCACTCCCTGGACCGCTACCAGGGCTAGGTTTAATCACAACACACAATCAAAATGATGCGCTTGCCAGAAGTTGCCGATTGAGTAAAATAAGCATAAACAGATATAATCTTAGGACAATTTTGGCGCCTCTTTAGCTTTTGTACCCTCTGAGAAAGCTCACTGGGGTAAGTTTCTCTCCCTGCCACCACACTACTGGTGGCAATAGTGACTGTTAAAGTCATGTCTTGGTGAAATTGATCATCTTTACCTCTTCATATTGCTTATAATGAAAAAGCCCATTACTCATTTTTCAGGCATACTAAAAGGCTATTTCTGGCAAAAGGTTTTATGTATTTCTTTATATTTGCAAAAGAAGATAGAAGGCTGACCAATCACATAAAAAAAAGACGATTCTGGGAAATCTATTGCACAGCGAGCATAATAAACCAATAATTCTTTTAGAACGTACTAAGCAATACTGAACGTGAAAGTTGGTGTGGCTAAAAGGAAACATTTTTCAATTAGTTGTATAAATTAGTTGTATAAATTATAATTTTCCTGGCATAATCGGCTCATTGCCGTTTTCAAAATAAATACTACCAAAACTTTAACTACCCACAAAAAAGAGAATTATACGGAACCTTATATTCCAGATGGTTGGACTATAAAATGATAAATACAATGAATCCATTGAATGTATTGGCATGTAATATATTTTTCAAGGAGGACATCTAATTGTTATGACAAAATTAAACAAACGCCAAAAGCAAGCTGAATATACATTATTTGAAACTCTTTCACAATATAAACAGGATGCAAATATGCAAATAAGAATAGTCGTTTGTTTGGAAAGGTTTCAAAAAGTAAAAAATCAGCCTGTTGAAATCAAGTTGTGCATCTTTTCATATTAATAATAGAAAATACAAAGTACATTCAAGCAAGTAAAAGGCTTCGTACTATTTTGTGCCTGCATAGCTTGCATCAGCCCGCATAAAATTACATCACCCGCATGATATTCTTAGTGTTTGACACTAAAAGGTTTGTTCTTAATATCAGTTATGGCTTAAAAACATTGAAATAGTATGACTGTTCCTTCAGTCTGCTTGCAGTTACAATATGTATGACACTACATCATGCCACTGTTGCCACACATGGAGAATTGCATTCTTTAAACCGCCCAAGAGAATTAGGGACCGAAGAGGGCAAGGGGCCCAAGAGAGTAAGGGACCCAAGAGGGTTAGGGACCCTAGGAGAGTTAGGGACCCCAAGAGGGATAGGGACACAAGGGGTTATGGTTCACAGTATCAGGGTCCACAAGGTTATGACCCACAAGGTTAGGGTCCACAGGGTAAGGGTCCACAGTGTTAGGGTTAGGGTTAAAGCTTTGCGTAAATGTTTTGTTGTTAAAAAATATTAATCTTTGTAGTAATTAAAACTACTTAGCCCAATTTAACATTAATCAATACTAATCTCTAGCCATCCACCATACAACTCCCAATAAACAAATTAAAAAACTATTGACTACTATATTTTACTGCATCCCTGCATTTCAAGATTGGTGTTGAAAGAAACTCTCAAACAATTTATTGTTAATCAACTATAATACTACCGGTGTGTGCTAAACCCTTCCTAACATAACAACAGATAAAACATCACAATTGCTTGGTTTGAAATTGACTATTGATTGCCTAATCTGACTACATTATTCCATTTTAAGATACTAGTGCAAGAATTTCTCATACATTGCACCTTTCGTCAATGTTAAATAAGGGCTTTTCGTCATCTTTTGGCGCAGACATCACTGATTTCAAGATATCTGCAACTTTAAACACGACTGGTGCTCCATCTCAAGATGATGAATTTTTCAAACAGTTGAATGATCAATGTTACTGCTTTCTCAATGTTGAACGAAATCATTTTTGTCATATTTTGGCCCAGACATCACTAATTTCAAGATATCTGCAAATTTTAATACTACAGATGTGCACCTAATTCTTTCTAATATCAAAACAGATAAAACATCACGAATGTTTGGTTTTAAGTTGACTATTGACTGCCTAATCTTACTACATTCTTCCATTTTAAGATGCTGGTGCAAGAATTTCTTATACTTTGCACCTTTTTTCAATGTTGAATGAAATCTTTTTGGGGTGTATACTAATGGAAGTAAACAGTCGTGAATGAGGTCTTCCTTCCCTAATTAATCCTAAATCTAATTTGGAAAAATGAACAACTTCACAAACAAATAGATGGCATAATTTCACAGGCCAATGCCATGCTCCTAACTAAGCAAACCTATGCCCTCTATATGGGATATTGCTTATTTTGCATCGTTCTTAAAAAAATCAAAGTGTGAAGGGGTTCTGAAAAATATGCCACTTGAAGATCGACAGTGTAGGAAAGGGGTTAGCGATTTGGTTCATAAAACTGTTTCTACTCACAAGACATGAATTGGGTGTGTAAGCCATGTTCTTATTTCCAAAACAGATAACAAAATTTTCAAGGATTACATTTCATTGGTAAGACCTTTCTTTTGTGACGTAGAAAAAACAGGATATCTGTTCCTCACATCAAATAGCAAAAATTTCACAGGCATCACTAATTTCAAGATATCTGCAACTTTTAACACTACCGATGTTTCCATCTCAAGATTATGAATTTCTCAAACAAATGACTGATCAATCTTACTGCTTTTCAATGTTGAATGAAAGCTTTTATGTCACATTTTGGCCCAGACATCACTGATGTCAAGATATCTGCAACTTTTAATACTACAGGTGTGTAGCTAATCCTTCATAACTGTAACTGCCTAATCTGACTACATTTTTCCAGTTTAAGATACTGGTGCAAGAATTTCTCATACTTTGTACCTTTTTTGTCAATTTTGAATTACATTTTTTTGTAGTGTAAGGCAACTCTTATATCCATATCAGATAAGAAAGTTGTATAGGATTACAATTTATTGGTAAGACCTTTTGTGATGAAGAAAAAACAGGATATCTGTTCCTCACACCAAATGGTGAAAATATTTCACAAGCATCACGATTTTCAAAATATCTGCAACTATTTACACGACTGGTGATACCATCTAAAGATGAAGAATTTCTTAAACAATGGACTGATCAATCTTACTGCTTTTTCATATTGAATGAAACTTTTTGTCACATTATGACCCAGACATCACTGGTTTCAAGATATCTGCAACTTTTAATACTACAGGTGTGTAGCTAATCCTTCATAACATCGAAACAGATAAAACATCACAAATGTTTGGTTTGAAATTGAATATTGACTGCCTCATCTTACCACTAAGTTCTTTTGATTAGCCAAACAGTGATTCCAATCTCATATTGTCTTCTGATAAGGCAACCTGCAGCACAAATATTGATTAGTTCAATACTGCAACGGCAGGCGTCCAACTCTTTGCAATGTTCGTTCAAGCAGTCTTTTTAAGACCATCTGAAATAGAAGGAATATTTCACAACAGATTAATGATTGTATTCAACAGAGGTTTCAAAAGAGAAGAGTTTGCAGCTTGGGAATTTGATTAATTTTTTGAAACATTGAACAATGCTGTAGTATTTTGCATGTTTTCCTTAACATCTATCGCTGGGTTTAAAACAAAATATTAACTACTTTATACTACTGCATCCATGCATTTAAAGATTGGTCATGATGTTTTCAATGTTGAACGACAGATTTTTTGAAAGAAAATGATCATTTGACAAGTAATGAAAGATTTTTTGAAAGAAAATGATCATATGACAAGTTCACAGTTCCATAGGGTTAGGGTCCGTAGGGTTGGAGTCCGCAGAATAAGGGTCCGCAGGGTAAGGGTCCACAGGGTTAGGGTCACTGCGGTTAGAATCCCAGCGGTTAGGGTCCCCGTGGTTAGGGTCTGGTTAGGGTTAGAGTTAGCACTTCATTATGATTTATCGCTGGGTTTAAAACAAAATATTAACTAATTTATTCTACTGATTCCTCCATTTTAAGATAATGAAACAAGATTCCAACCTCATATTGACTTCTGATTGGGCCATCTGCAGCACAAATGTTGATTGGTCCAATACTGCGATGACAAAAATCCAACCCTTTGCAATGTCTAATCAAGCAGTCCTTTTAAGATCATCTGAAATGGAAAAAATATTTTACAACAGATTAATTATTGTATACACAACAATTTTCAAAAAAGCTGTGTTTGCAACTTGAGAATTTGATCAATTTTCTTGGACATTTCAATTTGTTATTCAACAAGATGAACAATTACATAATTTTTGGTGTGTTTTCCTTAACATCTATCGCTGGGTTTAAAACAAACTAGTGACTACTTTATTCTACTGTATCCCTGCATTTAAAGATTGATCATGATGTTTTTAATGATGAATGAAAGTTTTCTGTCAAATTTTGGCTCAAACATCACTTAATTCAACATTTCTGCAATAAAATGATCATGACAAGTTTCTCAGAGATATACAGAATTTGCACCGATTCTCGCTCAAAAAGTGACACTTTCGCATTACCGCTGTTTACCGTACATCCATCTAGGTAAAAGGTGGCATTCTACTACTCAATAAGAGCTCGTAACTTGTTTAATTCTTGAAACCGGGCAATTTATGATAAAATGAATACAAGATTTATTTTAGATAAAAACAAAGAAGTTGTCTATGATGAAATGTAATAATTTCATCAGATATTGGAAAGATTTATTGGGAAATTGTTTAGTGTATGGAGACCGACTTGAAGAAAAATTGCAAGAAAAATACAATTTGCAAATTTTTCAGTGCAGAGAGGGTTGTGCGGGGGTTGGTATGGGGTGCGGAAGGGAAGGTGCGGGAGGGGAGGATGCAGGGAGGGAGGGCGCGAGAGGAGAGAGGGCGCGGGAGGAGGGGAGGGGAGGGCACGAGAGGGAGGGAGAGGAGTGCAGAGAGAGGGTGCAGGAGGGAGGATGCGGAGGAAGGCGCGGGAGGGAGGGCGCGGGAGGTAGGGAGGGTGCGAGAGAGAGAGATGCGGAGGGGGGGAGGATGCGGGAGGGAAGGCGCGGGAGGGAGGGCGCGGGAGGGAGGGAAGGTGCGAGAGAGAGGGTGCGAGAGGGAGGAGGGTGCGGGAGGGAGGGTGCAGGAGGGGTACGGATTACCTGATTTTGCGTTTTTCGCAGTTTTGCATAATTCTGACTGTTATATTATGAATAAGATAAGTAAAGGTGTCACAATCTACTTGATATTGGCTCACAATATATTTAGTTGGATTACTTTTGGTTTTGTCACTAGCATTTTGAATTGGCGATAACATGAAATGTTAATTTACCAAAACTATCGAGCTGATATAGATAAATAAGCTCTCCCACCACATCAAGGTAGTAATCTAAGGGAGAGGTGTTAGTAGCGGTGCACATGAAATGTTTTGTGTGCTTTAATTAGTTTCTCCAAATGTAATGATCACACTAACTAGAATTTGAGCACTCTGCAGTACATACCACCACCCATTTCATTCTCCATCCCCAATATACAGTAATCTACATCAGAAGTCCTACACCCACTATGTTTTGTCACTGAAGAACTTGTTTCTTAATTTTGATCTGTATTGCCATTTGAATCCTAAATCTTTCAGGATCTACCTTCTACTTGATTTCTTCCAAGGCCATAATATTTCTTTCAGTTTTATTTAATCTCAGGTTCTAGTTTCATTTAGGCACAATTCACATTCTATCATTTTCCTTTGATGCAAGAAATATATAGTTTTAATGCTCTTTAAAACCAGAAACCACTTTTTTTTCCATTTTCTTCTTATATGGTCCAAAAATAACTTTATTGGAAAGTTTAAACTTACTAGCATTGGTAGATCCCCAAAATCCACCTTCCATCTATTTCTGCCCATTCCCTCTTCCAATATGTCTCAAATTTGTATTACTTAATTCATATTTGATAACAAAACATGCACCGAATTTAATCAACATCCAGATCTTGAGGTATGCTGACGCCGGGACAATTTACCATAAAACATCCCACCCATCCATTTATGCCCTTCCCGTGATCCAATATGTCCCAGATTTTAATCGCCCTCTTCTGAAACAGTAAGAAAACCATTATCATGTTTAAACAAAACCCAATATCATGTTATTGCGATATGCTGACAAACAGACAGACAACAATACAAGTGAAAATATAAGTTAGTCCAATTGTGTTAAAAGTGGTAATACGTACCATATATTAGGCAATACAATTTTGTGTATCTAAGTAAGTCGCACAGAATATGGAGTAAAACTGCTAGCGAAGACTGGTTTCATTACCAAAAAGAAAAAGACTTGTAATACATATATGATTTTGAAGCTCAACTTTATCACAAAATATTGAAAAGAGTAGTAAAGGTGATATAAAAGGAAGATGAAATGAGGAGTTACCAACTGCAATAATTTAGCTCAAGCCAAGTTTTTGCACAACCAAACTATATTTTTTTGTCTGCAATTGTTTGATAGTATTTTATATGAAGGAATCTTGCAATATTCCCTTTGACTATACTCATACCATTTTACATCGTTTCTTTCTATTGATGTTTTTAAAAAAATGCACTAATCATATCGGCTCTTGCACATATCTGCATTATAAAGTCATACACCCAATTCAAAAGGCCAAAGCTATTTACATTAAAACCAGTAAATTCAGCTAAAGGCAGCTAAAATCAAAACCAAAGCTGTTTGGAAATCCATCCAAATTGAGTCAGTATATTGTTAACACTAGAGAAACTTTCTACATGCTGCTTAAAAGTGCAAGTGCCACATTTGAGTAGTGGGAACACACAAATGAATGAACGACAACAAATTCACATACAATTCTGTAGTGAACAACATAAAATAAACTCGTACTTATCAATACATACCAAATCAATCAATACAGTACATACCAACCAATATCCAGAGGGAAGAAAGTACCTGCTAAAAACATATAAATGGGCATTAAGAAATATCAAACACAGCGTTATTTCAATCTATTATATATGTTGCATGACATTTACTACAATTGCTAATACATACTTTAATGACCATATGCTAAGAAATAAAAACTATACTATATGCAAAAGCCAGTAGAATTACCACAGAGCAATAGTGGGGGTCAAACATGTCTACTGTGTCTAGCAATGTCCTCCTCTAATACCAGCCACAATATATAGCCCGAAGCTCGCATTGTCGGCAGGATTGCAAATAAAGGAATCCCTAAACTTAACATAATTAAGAAAAAATGTAATACAATATTCAAATAATGACCTATCATAGAGTATCAGTTGGGTTTCCTGATACACTGTCCTAATGCAATACCTGTCACAATACATAGCCCGAGCCTGCATTGTCGGCAGGATTGCAAATAAAGGAATCGCTAACCTTAACATAATTAAGAAAAAAATATAATACATTATTCAAATAATGACCTATCATAGAGTATCAGTTGGGTTTCCTGACACACTGTCCTAATGCAATACCTGTCACAATATATAGCCCGCAGCCTGCATTGTCGGCAGGATTGCAAATAAAGGAGTCGCTAACCTTAAGATAATTAAGAAAAAATGTAATACATTATTCAAATAATGACCTATCATAGAGTAGCAGTTGGGTTTACTTTCACACTGTCCTAATATGCAGATCTTGCTTAAATTAGCATGCAATACCTGTCACAATATATAGCCGAAGCTCGCATTGTCGGCAGGATTGCAAATAAAGGAATCGCTAACCATAACATAATTAAGAAAAAATAGAATACATTATTCAAATAATAAAGTATAGTATACTAGCACTTGGGTTTCCTGACACAATCCAGAGGCACCTCACAAAGAAGGATGTTTTTTGCAACTTCCAAAGAGAAAATCTGCCACACCAATTGCCATACATATGAGCTTTATTGCAGCACCACTAAAGCCACCCATTTTTTAATCTATAATTTAACAACCAATGATCCATAAACAAATGCAAAAGGTCCACTGTATATTACATTTTGAATGAATGCTTGGAGGAGTGGCATGTGCTGTACATTAGAAAAGAAAAAAAACATTTGTAGAATACACGAAAATGGTATTAAAAACAAGTGTACAAATTGAGTACAGAAATGATTTGCAATACTTTAGGATTTTTCTTTATGGATCAACTATGTTTTGTGTCTTCTTTGATCAATGTTTCACATAAAAACACTTTATTGCCTCCGAAACCATATTAAGATTATAATTATTTTCTCTGCATTTTACAAGAAAAAACTCAACTGTCACTTGATCATTATTGAACAAACTGTACTTCAACACATATTCATGAATAATAATCAAAGAAATTCAAGCACACTATATTGATTATATTACATCTGAAATCGGTATTTCTCGGCTGCTCTCAAGTCAACTTTATATTTACAGGCTGTTATGTTTTATCTGAAGAGGATGTTTTTCTTCATATGCGTACACCATCCCAAAGCTAATTCTTTATCGCTCAAGTTTAATTCTTATTGGGAAAAAAAATCCCCCCATGACATAAAACTTACACATTAAAGATATAATTGAGACCTACTCTTACACTAGCTTCATGATTGTACATTAATCAGATCACTGCAGTAGCTTACATAATTTTAGCTTGACCCCCAAAATCCTCCCCCTTCCTCACTCCGTCCATATGTACTCTCTGTAATGGTTACTGCACATGCAACCCTCCAACCATGCTCAACTGAACAGCACAAATGCCATTTACCACTGTATCAAGCACCAAGTAATCATCTCAGGTTAAATCATTGATACAAAAGTATATTGTCATGCAAATAAGCTAATTAATATGTACAATACACCTCACCATTAAGTGTAGACAATGTTTTCCACATAGGCCTATATATTCATTTCTGCAAACAAAATCCCCACATCCACTTTGAATTAAGAGATATCATAGATACAAATATTTTCATTGTTATGAAAATAGCTAATTAGTATGCCCACACAACCCAATCATGCACACCCACTCTAATTTAAGAAAAATCATATATTCAAATATTTTCATTGCTATGCAAATAAGCTAATTAGCGTGCACTTCCTCCCCCATCACGCAAACTGGACAGTACAATGCCATCTACCACTGTTTCAAGTTATTATCTCAGCTTAAATAAAATAATTTGTAAGAAAGTCTATTGTAATGCAATACACTAATTAATATGCACACTACCATTGAGTGTAGACCATGCTTTAAATGATCATTGGTGCAAGCAAAATTCCCACCTCTTTTTAATTTAAAAGATAAAATTAGACACAAATATTGCCATTGCTCTGCAAATAAGCTAATTAGTATGTATATTCAGAAAACATTCTTTTTGGCAATATTTTCATTTCAAAATATCGAGGATTTGTATATGGAACCATTATTAAAACTAACATTAAGATCTACTTACAAGATCTACTAACATGTGTTAAAATTGTGAAGAAAATACCTTCATTTTTTAATGATCTTTTTTTATTTATAAAAGTTTACAACATCCAAAGGGTGTTGTATGGGACATCTCAAATATAAAAGGCCTATTCCAATTTTATTTCATAAAATTGTTATACAATATGCAGGTGTAAAAGCAAGCCTGATCATGGAGTAAATGTCTATGTCAAACTGCAATATCAAAACAAAAGCTATTTCTCATACCTAGTATACAGTATCATCACCCAAAGGCTTACCAATGATAGCAAGTTACACACAAATTCTTGCTGTTCACCTATACACAGTATAATATATGTAATTTAAGTTACATGGCCCTACTCCTAAATTTCCCGGACACTACAAAATAAAAACAAAATGTGTAGTTATAAGCTCTCTAATAATTCTAGATGCATTTTCAATTGGAAATGTGCACACATCTTTTTATTTCATTGATGCCACATGACAATTTAGCACAATTCACTAATTTGACTCTTTGGCAAGTCATTTTTGGGAACAGTCATGTTTAAAAACTCACTTCACTGGTTTGTGGAAATAAGAGGGGAACTATTCAACTTGTTTCATCACAATGTTGCAGATTTTCTTTAATAATTATGCACTTATCAGTTGTATGACTGACCCCTACTACCACTGGCAATGTCAGTCAAATGTGAGTCATTGACATATAATTCACATGTGTGTCAGTGTATCAAATTGTCTGTCGACAGAGTAAAAACTTATTTCACTGGCTTGAAGAAATAAAATAATTCAACTTTAAACATCACAATGTTGCACATTTAGTTCAATAAATTACGATGCTATAAGTTGATCAATTTCTATTAGCTTTATGCAGGAAAATTATTGCTAATATTTTTAATTGTAAATCACATACCTTGACCAACAAAACGTAGAAAAACGGATATGCTCCCTTGCCGCTGATTGATGTCTGTCGTTCTTTTCCTGCTGTGCAGCAACTTATGTTGGTTAAGTCCTCATATGCTTCCGAAAACCTTCTGACAGTGGAAGCATTTGTCCACGCGTTGTGGGTCTCCTCGTCTACGGAGCTCTGGGACCAATTCCTTCCTGTTAAGAAATAATGAGTTAAAACATTAGGGTTGTAAGTAGTGGTAGACAACACTGCCAGGGTGGCAAAGTTGTCTTTGAAAAAGTTATACAGTACATAATTACAACTTGTCGGACTCGTCACGTCAATTCTGGTGCAGTCGAGGGCTAAACTGAAGAATCCAAGGCATTTAGAGCTCTCTCAGACGTCGGAAGGGTCAGTCGCAGTGATATTTTTTCTCCATGAATGATGTGTCATTTTTTAATTAAACAATATAATTCGACTTAGGACTTAGCCTCCAACAAAAGGGGGAATATACTTACTACTAGTTAGACTTTATAGGACTTTGTTTCCGACAAAGGGACCCCAAATAACTCCATTTATTATTATTATCAGATCTAGTCACTCCGACTGCGACTTAGCCTCTAACAGAAGGGAAAATAAGCCTCTCTCTCTATTTTCAAATCTCGTCACTAAGGCTGCAACTTCCAACAAAGGAAAGAAACTCTGTTATCTGATCTTATAATATGGCAGAATATATCAACAAATATAAGACACTAGGACTCCGCCTTTCAACCTCTCTTTACCTATCT
The DNA here is from genome assembly GCA_020152595.1 of Chiridota heheva. Classification (NCBI taxonomy): domain Eukaryota; kingdom Metazoa; phylum Echinodermata; class Holothuroidea; order Apodida; family Chiridotidae; genus Chiridota; species Chiridota heheva. The sequence continues at coordinate 24,181 of JAIGNY010001483.1, read as the reverse complement.
AGCACCAAGACGGGATAAAGTTCTCCAAAATTCACATTTTGGTCGCCATTTTCTTAGTTACCACACGTTTGTGATTAATTATTCAACGTCTGCAAATCAGTTTTAGATTGTTCCATTAAAGGCAACTTGATTTTTCGCTGACATTTCTATTATTCATATAATTTTATTAGATAGTTTTGGTTAAAAAAATAACTGCGTACGAAAACAAATAAATAAAACATCAAGAAATGTTTAGATTACATAATTGTACTACTTAATAAGTATTATCTTTATTTTTTCTTCAAATCATTTAAAACATATTACCCACGCTATAATGTTATAGCCCAATGGCAGCGTTTTGAACTTTGACCGTACTTTGGAAAGCTCGTCAGATGATTTTTACAGAAAGAAAAGTAGTCCAAAATTACCTTAAAAACAGTTTTTGAAGACATGGATGGGCTTCAAACATCGATTCTAATCATTATGGGCAAAGCAAATGTAAAATAGTTTCGTTTTCATAAAGATCTTAAATGTGAGATTTTCCTATACTTTTAACACCTCGTTTAAAACATTACAGGGTATATAATTTTGTAGCACCCTCGGACGGCCAGCCATCACCAACAGCAGCCATACTAACACGACTGGCATCAGTCCGATGGTACTTCGTGGAGTACTAGGGTCCATGTAGGCCTAATTGATGTCAAATTCTGCTCAGTGGGTAAAATTAAATAAAGTGTGGTAGATTGCAGTCGATGTGACAATGGAAATCTAGCACTGTAGCCTTGCTATGGAGAAAATCTTGTTCTAAGATATTTGTATACTTCTCAACGTAAGGTAAATAATGGTTTTCTCATGGATTTTAAGCTAAAGTTGCATCTACATGAATGTAACTTGTAAAGACGCTTTGTGGCATTAGTCAGGTCGTTGTCCTAAAACTTTCGTGCACGTTAGTAACGTAGGCATTATCGCGCTAGTCACACATCAATATTCGTGGAATCGGAATTTTACACCAGTGAGGATGATGATGATGACACACAGTGTCCTAAGATTACTGTAAATTATGTGAACATGTAGTTAGAGGAAATGATCATGATATTTTTAACATTGAATGAAAGACTTTTGGCAAATTTAGGTCCAGATATCACTAATTTCTGCAATAAAATGATCATTTGACAAGTTTCTCACAGAATACAGAATTTGCACCTATTGTATTTTTGCTCAAGAAGTTCAACTTTTGCAGTACCTCTGTTTACCGTACCCTTCCTTAACATATATCGCTAGGTTTAAAACAAACTATTGACTACTGTATTCTACTGAATCCCAGCATTTAAAGATTGATCACAATGTTTTTAATGTTGAATGAAAAATTTCTGTCAAATTTTGGCCCAGACATCACTGATTTCAATATTTCGGCAATAAAATGATCATTTTTTAGAGAATACAAAATTTGCACCTATTCCCGCTCAGAAAGTTAAACTTTTCCTATACTGCAATTTACCGTACCCTTCCTGAACATCTATCGCTAGGTTTAAAACAAACTATTGACTACTTTATTCTATTGCGTCCCTGCATTTAAAGATTGATCATGTTTTTAATGTTGAATACAAGATTTCTGTCAAATGTTGGCCCAGACATCACTGATTTCAATATTTCTGCAATAAAATGATCATGACAAGTTTCTCAGAGATATACAGAACTTGCACCTACTCTCGCTCAAAAAGTGACACTTTTGCAGTAAGCCTACCACTGTTTACCGGGTCTTTTCTTACCATCTATCGCTGGGTTTAAAACAAACTATTGACTACTTTATTCTACTGCATCCCTGCATTTAAAGATTGATCATGTTTTTAATGTTAAATAAAAGATTTTTGTCAAATTTTGGTTAGGCTTAGCCCTTTGTGGCATTAGTCAGGTCATTGTCTTAAGCACATTAGTAACGTAAGCATTATCGCTCTAGTCACACATTATCATTCGCGGAAACGGAATTTCACACCAGCCAGAACGATGAGGATAACACACACAGTGTCCTTAAATGTGTATGTAAACAACTTAGAGGAGACATCAGCAAATCTAACTATGAAATATACCTCACGCTAGAAGTATGAAAATATTTCGGGAAAAGATTATTTCCATCCAGGACATCATTTACTGCTTTTTAGCATATCGTCTAATCAAGAATCCATAACATTGATTGCCCTTAAATACCTTTTCGCGAAACAGGTATTGAAATCTAAATGAACTGTAGTGTAAGGTCAAGTTTTGTCAATAGCGTACCGCTAAACTATGATTTTGCTATGAAATGGAAGGATTTTCAAAACTAATTGTAGGACTCTAAATACAAAATGAAAAAAAAATGTTATAAACCATGTTGTTTTTAAAACCTACCATGTTAGGCTTAAGCTACAAAGTTGATTTTCTGTGACAAGTTACCGCTGAACACCACCGCCATAGTTATAAAGTTAGGCCCAATTCTGAACTAGGTACGTGGGCGGGCCTTTTTCCTAACATGAAATAAATACAAATAATAATTATGTCTATATTCTATACAAAAATCATAAAAAAATATTGTGATTAATTATAAACACTAATTAATGGTTTGGTTGATATTTGTTCTCTTCAGAATTGATCAATAGCGTGTCAAAACAAAAAATGTGATTTACATCTTTAACTTGGTAATGTTCATTGCTCATTAATTAATATTAATTAAACCTAATTTTGTTAGTTTTCGACCAACCGGTAACCTGATAAAAATTAACAGCGGAGCTGTGAATTTTATCAGATTACCGGTTGGTTTAAAACTAAGAAAAGGAATATTTATATCAACATAAATTACCTCTGACTGACAGATTGACTAAGCAAAGTACCAAGGTAACACTCCCAAGACTGAAGCTTAACGTTGATGTTGTAGCCTAAGCCTTATGTGGTATAATATTTTTGAGAGATCGATATGTGGAATTTAGTCAATACATTTTTGAACAAATAAGTTTGCTTGAAATTCGGGGAGGCTGAGTGATTTCATATTACGAGGTACAAAGCCTTATGTGGTAAGATTTTTTTATAAATAATTTGAGAGATTAAAATATAGGATTTAGTCAATATATTTTTGAACAAATAAATTGACTTGAAATTCTGATGTGGCGAAGGATTTCATGATAAGAGTGATATAAAATCCAGTGAGGGCACTTTCTTTATCTAAGCAGAAAGTTAAGTTGTCCAAAACAACTCCCTGGAGATATCTATTGAGAATATGAAACCAGAAGAAAATCCTGAAAATGCTTTATGCCTTCAATAGTACAGTTCTAAACTAAAATGGGGTTTCACAGACACAACAACAACAACAACAATACACAACATTGACGGACAGACGCGGGAGTTACCTGCATTTTCCTTTCAGTCACCAGGGGCGACTGCCAGGTTCTGCTAAACACTACGAGGATGATAAAATACAATACATATAGACAGACAAACAGTACGATAAAAAACAAGTCAGGAAAAAAACGAAGAAAGACAGACACACTGACTCACTAGTCTTATAAAACCCAGTCGATAAACTATGACAGTTTCGTTTGTGATAATAATATAAACATAAGGTCGCTGGGTCGCCAGTGCACCACAACTGCTTATCAAAGGCCGTGGACATTGACTTTGTTGTCGATATTATGTCTGTCTGTACGTCGTACCTGTGTTCTCGTCCGGGTCGTATTAAGCGTTTCGTAAAAGCATTGTTACTATCATAACCGAATACGCAGGCGACGACCCTGTCATTGTAATTCTGTGTTCACTCGTCGTTGTCGTCATAGCAGGGTGCGAATAAAAGTATCAAGCAATCGAATAAAGGGAATAACAATATAAAGGATTACATATTATTCAACCATGTGTCAATCCATCAATCAATCTAGTGAAAAAACAGAGTTTTTTTCTTTTCTTAAGCCAATAAGAAAAAAAGCGGATTCTGTGGAAGACCATTTTCAGGCAGTAGTGGAATATAACAGATTTGGTATTGTCGGGGCCTGAACACTCTTGAAATATCCACCATGGCTGTTACAGGAATTCTTATTGGTGACTCAATAACCAAGTACGTGACAGCTTCCCGCTTGGGCCTTCGAGGACAGCACTTGACTTTCAGCTGGTCAGGTGCAAGGACCAATGACCTAAAAAGAAGATTCAGCAAGCTTCATCGTGGCCTGCTACGATCTTTGGAATATGTTGCCATCCACGTAGGCAGAAATTACCTACAGAGAAGCGAATCATGCGACATCGGGTTGATGATGGACAGACTGTTGCAGTCAATTGATGGACGTGTACCTCCGTCATGCAAGGTGTTGATATGCCTCATCTTGCCGAGAAACGATGGTGAATACTTAGACCAGCGACGCTTGCAAGTCAACAGGAGGCTGAGGAATTTCTGGAAACGACGGCAGAGTACGTATATTGTTAATACGGAAGCCGTCTTTCAGAAATCCTCTCATCGAAGAAAGGACAGCCTCAAACGGGAAAAAGAAGAGTAACTTGCCGTGGATGGGTTGCATCTCTTCTTTGGACCCGGAGTAGCAAAATATGTAAGCTGTCTGAGAGGGGCTTTGAAGGCCCAGTCACTAATATCCGACCACAACCTGGGTCCACGGACAAGGACTTTCGTGCGTCCACGGAGAGATTTTGGCGAGAAGTGTTCGGCATGCGGTGCCAAGGGACATGGTAGCAGAGCATGTGTGCCATGATGTGAGTATAATTATTACCACCTTCATTCATTCTTTACCACCATTGTCAATATCTGCCAATTACGTTGACGATGCGAGCTTCGAGCTATATATCGTGACAATTATTGCTGGAAATTGATGTTTGTCATTCATTTCATCCAGTGGCGGGGAAGATGGGGAGAGGGTGGAGGGTCGGGAGGTGGCCAGGACAAGGCATTGAAATTGTTTTAAATTTGCAAACAATAGAAATTCCAACAAATCTGACTATTTCCTCCAAATTCCCCAAAATTGTCTTCAAAATATCAAACATTTTCCTAAAATTTGTTTTAAGAAATGCAAAGTATTTCCTCCAAACTATATTTTTGCATAAAATTCATGGAAATAATTGTTTTCTTTAAAATATTTTTATCAAAGTTTTTCTTCAAAAGTTCTAATTTTTCCTCAAATTCCCGATTTTTTTTTTTTTAATATCAGGTATTTTCTCAAATTTTTTCTTAAAATATGCAAATTCTTTCCTTTAAGCATTTTACTTTCCAGTAAAGCTCATGGAAATGAGTTCTATATTTGTTCAAAATATTTCTTAAAGTTTTTCCTCAGAATTACTGAATTTTGTCTTTAAAAAAATATCCAACATTTTCTCAAATTTTTCTAAAAGTATGCAAAGTATTCTTCAAAGCATTTGACTTCTCTGTAATATTCCCGGAAAATTGTTATATTTTCTAATTTTTATTTGATTTAAAAATATCTGACATTCTTCTTCAAATGTCCAAAATGTTCTCCAACTGTCTAAACATTTGACTTGGTCTCTATTGTCTATATATTTTCAAAATTGCAAATTTGTCTTTAAAATGTAAGACATTTCCTTAAACAAATTAGTAAAATATGCATATTCTTTCCTCCAAACATTTTACTTTCCAATGAAGGTCACTTTTTCGAAGATTTTCCTCAAAATTCCTGAAATTTGTTTTTAAAAATATCAGACATTTTCCTCACAATTTAAGTAACATGACTTTTACATACATATTAATATTTGCAGTTCCAAGTAACTCTGTTTTCCTTTATTCTTATTTTTTATTTTTTGCTTTTAAAAATGTATGGTCAAAATTCTAATGAAATTTAAGATAACAATTCAAGTACAATTAAATGTCTACAGGCGAATCCAGAGAGTGGGGTCCCGGGGTTGTACGCTCCGCCCTTGGTGACAAGGTGCCCCAATTTGATTTAGGAATTAGGATTAGGATTTTGAACCGTATTTTTATTATTTTAAGCAAACTTTCGTTGGCTATTAACCAATTTGTTCATTTTTTCCAAATTTGGGCTATTTTGAAGAAACAATATGAATAAAAGGTTTTACAAAAATGCATTTCAAGTTCTTGTACGAATATAGATAGAAAATGGTCATATGAATATATATATATATATATAAATATATATATATGTATATATATATATATGTATATATATATATATATATATATATATCTATATATATATATATCTATATCTATATATATCTATATATATATATATATATATATATATATATATATATATATATATATATATATATATATATATATATATATATATATATATATATATATATATATATGTATATATATAAATATATATATATATATATATATATATATATATATATATACATACATATATATATATATATATATATATATATATATATATATATATATATATATATATATATATATATATATATATATATATATATATATATATATATATATATATATATATATATATATATATATATATATATATATATATATATATATATATATATATATATATACATATATATATATATATATGTATATACCTGTACGGGTCCGAGCTCCTGTACGGGTTTGAGCTCCTGTACGGGTCCGAGCCCCCTGTACGGGTCAGAGCTTTCTGTACGGGTCCGAGCTCCCTATACAATGTTTGTGTTCTTTTCATAGATGTATTGATATTTCTTTCTTATCTTGTATTGAAATATTCCTTAAAATTTATTTGTTGATATAATATGACGTTCTGATCTTCCTTTACTGGTCCGAGCTCCCTGTACTGGTCCGAGCTCCTGTACTGGTCCGGGCTCCTGTACGACCGAGCTCCCTGTACGGGTCCGAGCTCCCCTGTACGGGTCCGAGCTCCCTGTACGGGTCCGAGCTCCTGTACGGGTCCGAGCTCCCTGTACGGGTCCGAGCTCCCTGTACGGGTCCGAGCTCCCTGTACGGATCCGAGCCCCCCTGTACTGGTCCGAGCCCCTGTGTTGGTCCGAGCCCCTGTACTGGTCCGAACCCCCTGTACTGGTCCGAGCTCCTCCGAGCTCCCTGTACTGGTCCGAGCTCCTCCGAGCTCCCTGTACTGGTCCGAGCTCCCTGTACTGGTCCGATCTCCCTGTACAGGTCCGAGCTCCCAGTACTGGTCCGAGCTCCCTGTACTGGTCCGAGCTCCCTGTACGGGTCCGAGCTCCCTGTACGGGTCCGAGCCCCCTGTACGGGTCCGAGCTCCCTGTACGGGTCCGATCTCCCTGTACGGGTCCGAGCTCCCTGTACGGGTCCGAGCTCCCTGTACGGGTCCGAGCTCCCTGTACGGGTCCGAGCTCCCTGTACGGGTCAGAGCTCCCTGTACGGGTCAGAGCTTTCTGTACGGGTCTGAGCTCCCTGTACTGGGCCGTGCTCCCTATACAATGTTTGTGTTCTTTTCATAGATGTATTGATATTTCTTTCGAGAAATCGGGTCCGAGCTCCCTGTACGGGCAAACTTTCGTTGGCTATTAACCAATTTGTTCATTTTTTCCAAATTTGGGCTATTTTGAAGAAACAATATGAATTAAAGGTTTTACAAAAAATGCATTTCAAGTTCTTGTAAAATATAGATAGAAAATGGTCGAATAAATATATATATATATAAATATATATATATGTATATATATATATATATATATATATATATATATATATATATATATATATATATATATATATATATATATATATATATATATATATATATATATATATATATATATATATATATATATATATATATATATATATATATATATATATATATATATATATATATATATATATATATATATATATATATATATTTTTATATATATATATATATATATATATATATATATATTTATATATATATATACATATATATATATATATATATATATATATATATATATATATATATATATATTTATATATATATATACATATATATATATATATATATATATATATATATATATATATATATCTATATATATATATATATATATATATATATATATATATATATATATATATATATATATATATATATATATATATATATATATATATATATATATATATATATATATACATATATATATATATATATATATATATATATATATACATATATACATATCTATACCACCATTTTCTATATTATATGTATATATATATATATATATATATATATATATATATATATATATGTGTATATATATATATATATATATATATATATATATATATATATATATATATATATATATATATATATATATATATATATATATATATATATATATATATATATATATATATATTTATATATTTCTTTGGGAGGGTGAAACGATACTTTCTCCCTAGTATTTCATGTGGGATGCGATTCCCCCTCCCCCCACTCCATCCCTCCTCCATTCCCGTGATCTGCGATCCTGCCTATTTGCCAAGGTTCTGGCCTCCATTTTACCCATTGTCTGCTAATATCTATGAAAATCTATTATCAACATGTCACAATTTTATGTAATATTGCCAATTAGACACATTCTGTCCATATTTTGGGTGTTACATATTTGGTGCACATATGGAAGGCATCTCAAAGCAGATAATATTGGTAGAATTTGCAACCCTTACTAGAATTGAAGGAATTTTTTCCAAAAATATAAGAAAAGTAATTGAAGAAAGTTCCTTAAAGAAAATGTCTAATTTAGAGACTTTTGTACCATAAGGCAAAATTGCCCCTCTCTTTACCCCATGAACAAAATCCCGGCGCCGCCACTGCACCACGTACACCCGAATATATTCCCCGGTATGTATATATGGGGTAGGGGGAGGGGGAGGGAATTTTCCCCACTAATGAGTTTTCTGTTCTAGAAAAAAAACCTTATGAAATAAATATATTAAGATAAATAAGTTAAAGTGTCAGACACCATGATTGGGATCTTTTCTTCCGGAATTCTTTCATTTCCGGATTTTTTTTTAAATTTTCGTAAAATTACCTTACTTTTTGTAAAATTTGGTAGATTTTTAAAATTTGCTTGATTTTGTAAAATTACTTTTTTAATTTGTCTTTAGTTTCAGGGAAATTTCTGTTTTAATTTTTGTATAATTTCTTCATTTTCATACATTTTTCTTCAATTTTGTCCAATTCCTTTATTTCCTAAAAGGTAAAATTTCATGGAATTTCCT
>JAIGNY010001483.1:0-10000 GCA_020152595.1 Chiridota heheva | reverse complement strand
ACTTTAAGAATGCCAAATTGTTCATTTCAAATTTTTTTTTTTTTTTTTGGGGTGATTAAAACCTGAATGGCCCCTATATTTGCACATAGCTAATTATTACTCGGCCAGCCCAAAATAAGAATTTCCAGGGAAAAAGCAAAAATATTTTCGAGACGCCCCATTTAATGGAACAGGTAGCTGAGAAGTTGCAAATCTCTGGAATCGTAAGGAAGGGATAATTCTTGACTGTGCATATCCAAGGGTTGACAAGATATCTTGTATAAAAAAAAGACCAGAAACTGAACTCTTTTAATAGTTTCATCATAGGTTTTAATGGCAAATAATTAGTTTTGTGCTCCCTGACATAATTGCTCAACATACAGAATATTTTCCTCCCTGTATATGAGGTGAAATTTAGCAAACGCCGTAGTCTTGATAATTGCATACATTTTGATCAAACTGTTCGTTTAATATTTCTCACAAATTACTATTTTGAAATGTCAAATTTCATATTATTAAAATATTTAAATGTTTTTAAAACTTAAATGCAATTCTATTTGAGATAGCAGAGATACAATTTGTAGAACCCTAAGGAATTAACATCAAGACGGTATGTCTATACATGCCTTGCTACACCCTGTTTCGCAAACATAATTTAAACATTTTGGGACCGCACTAAGTTACAGTAGATCTAGGCTAAGTAAGGTTTTTTTTAAACAACCTCGGTGACAACTGGCAGGCTGACAATACTGTTTTGCTTCATTTATCTCAAGGTACGTGTACTTCTTGGCTGTATATATAGATCTAGGCCTAATTTCAGAGTGAAGAAAGTCCACAACACCCGTTACGTAACTGGAATTCACTGTAGGTTACTAACGTTAGTGTAGACATTAGGCCCAATTTACAGGAACACCAACAAGACAGTTGGAGAGGATTTGGGCCACCAACAGAGCGAAATAAAAAAAAAAAAAAACCTATTTTACATTTTGTAATCGTCACATAAAAATCTTTTGTGATGGCAGTCGTTGCAATATAATTACACTCACGAGGTGAAAGCCCACCAAATCCCAAAGTAAAAAGTAGTGGACTCGCTTATGGGAAATCGTACCTGGTCTGAGTGGACTCTCAAAATCAGGGCTCTAAACAGCCAAAAGTCGTGAAAATTATTCCTATGGTATGGTTATCACATGGTCCATGACCCTTGGACCTAGTGAAGGTTTTGTGCCAGACTTTTAAAATATGGGGTCAAAAGCCCAACTACCCCTTAATCCTGTGGTATAGCTGTCATTTTGGGGAGATCGTATCTGGACCCTCAAAAACGGGGCCCTAAATGGCCACAAGTCTGGAAATTGCTATTATATGGCTATCTCAAGGTATATGGCCCTTGGGTCCAGTGGAGGCTTTGTGCCAGACTTCTGACATATGGGGGCAAGCGCTAAACTTCTCCTTAATCCTGTAGTATTGATCTCATTTCTGGGAGATTGTATTTGGACCCTCAAAGACTGGGCCCTATATGGTCAAAAGTGGTGAAAATTATTGCTATTATAAAGTTATATCATGGTCCATAGCCCTTGGGCCCAGTGAAGGTTTTGTGCCAGACTTCTAACATCTTGGGAAAAAAAAGCCCAACTACCCCTTATCTTGTGGCGGTATAGGTCTCATTTCTGGGAGATCGTATCTGGATCCTCAAAAACGGGCCCTAAATGGCCAAAAGTGGTGGAAATTATTGCTAGCGTAAACTTATATCATGGTCCATGGGCCCAGTGAAAGTTTTGTGCCAGACTTCTGACATATGGGGGCAAAAGCTCAACTACTCCTTAATTCTGTGGTATAGGTCTTATTTCTGGGAGATTGTCTCTGGACCCGCAAAAACGGAGCCCTAAATTGCCAAAAGTGGTGAAAATTATTGCTAGCATGACGTTATGTCATGGTCTATAGCCCTTGGGGCCAGTGAGGGTTTTGTGACAGACTTCTGACATATAGGTGCAAAAGCCCAGCTATCCCTTAATCATGTGGTATAGGTCTCATTTCTGGGAGATCGTATCTGGACCCTCAAAAATGGGGTCCTCAATGTCCAAAAGTGGTGAAAATTATTGCTAGCATAAACTTATATCATGATCTATGGCCCTTGGGTCTGGCCCTTGGGTCCAGTGAAGGTTTTGTGCCAGACCTCTGACATATGGGAGCAAAAGCCCAATTACCCCTTAATTCTGTGGTATAGCTGTCATTTCTAAGAGATCGTGTCTGGACCCTCAAAATTGGGGCCCTATATGAGCATAAGTCGTAAAAATTATTGCTAGCAAAAAGTTATATCATGCTCCATAGCCCTTGGACCCAGTGAAGGTTTTGTGCCAGACTTCTGACAAATGGAGGCAAAAGCTAAGCTACCCCTTATCTTGTGGTATAGGTCTCATTTCTGGCAGATCGTATCTGGACCCTCAAAGACTGGGCCTTATATGGCCAAAAGTGGTGAAAATTATTGCTAGCATAAAGTTATATCATGGTCCATATCCCTTGGGTCCAGTGAAGGTTTAGTGCCAGACTTCTGACATATGGGGTCAAAAGCTAAACTACCCCTTGATCCTGTGGTATAGGTCTCATCTCTGGGAGATCTGTATCTTCAAAAATGGGCCTCAGCTGTAATTGTAATTATAGACTCCATTTTCCTCTCGTGTTGGGACCCTAAGAACAATTCCGTGGATTGTCCTGGGCTGCCGAAGCTCTGAACCTGTACATTTTACAAGCCTAATATGCTCTTTAATCTGGGTGACTGTAAAACGAAGACCCAAGACCAAAGACCTGTAAAACAAAGACCTGTAAGACGAAGATCCGGAAAACGAAGGGTCCCTTTTAACCTTACGCGCTTACATCACTATAAAATTGAAGACTCAGTTCACCCATTAACTCCATGGTTCACCATATGATGTTTATCTGTTTAAGCATTGCACTGTCTCAAAAAATCTCAAGGTCCAAAACCGTAACTGGATAACTGGGTAACCTTGATTTTCTGAAGTACTTTAAGATGATGATTGATTAAATTGTGAGGAGAAAAAGAGAGATTATTTTTTATTCGACCCTCATTGCTTCGACCCTGAAGACTTGTAATAAAAACAAACATTTTACTACATGCTGCTCTGACCAGTTACCCAGAGCAGCATGTGACGAAATTGTGCCCCAAGTTGCGCAGGAATATGAAATTCCGCCAAATTTATATCAAAGTGACACGCAACGCGTGCAAGAGGACACTCCAGCTCTAATCAACCCTCGATCTTTAAACCAAACATTGCAACTGCAGGACGATGACGACTCACAACACAAAGACAATGATACAACGCAAGCAGAAGGTAAGTTATAGTACACTTGTGACATATTGGTTATAATAAATAAGTTAAATCAATCGGGCTAAGAGCTGATAGACGGGGAAACTTGCATCAACAAATTACCCTGCTACTAATCTTGTCTTGCATATTATTGAAGTAAGTTTGACCATGGTAAATTTCTATACCTTGTCAACTTGCCAATCATTAGAATATTCTGAATCAGTCAAACTTACAACCAATGCCAAAGAAATATTAAAAACTGGATGGGAATTGACCCTCTGCAATTCTGTTGAAAATAATTATAAGAATCACTTTAACAGGTTCTTATATTCCTCCATTGTATGCTTCATCATACCACAATAGCTGATCAGAATATACTCAACATGAACGATGATTCTTCAGGCAGCGCATAAAACTTGTTATTCCATATATGCTAGTCTTGCATGCTGTATTTGTTTAAATGGATTTCAAGGTGCCACAGCATGTAAATTTGCCATCTCTATACCTGCCTTTTTGCCTCACCTCAAGATGATATGATGAAAAGGATTTATGATAAGGGTGGTCAGGATGGGTTGGCATGTGGGACAGGGTGGGTTGGCATGCGGGATAGGGTGAGTTGGCATGTGGGACAGGGTGGGTTGGCATGTGGGACAGGGTGGGTTGGCATGTAGACATGGTGAGATGGCATGTGGGACAGGGTGGCTTGGCATGTGGGAGATGGTAGGTTGACATGTGGGCCAAATGGGTTGGTATGTGGGATTCGAGTGGGTTGGGTTGTGGGACATGTTGGTAGTTTGATAAGTCATAGGTAAGTTACAGGTAAGTCATAGGTCTTTTCTTTCTTTGTGACTCAATGGATTTAACGAAAAGAGGTGTTTCATTATAAAGATTGCTTTCATATATTATGTTTTCTGAGTTACTGGGTCAGGTAGTAATCTTGAGTTTTGTTTCTGTAAAATGTCTGATGCAACTCAAAGATACTTTGAAACTTATATTACAGTGTAAAAATTTAAAATCTAAACAAAGGGGATAGTAATTTCATCCCTCAAAGCTTATGTTCGAAATAAATGCCTGTGCTAGCTCCATTACCGGTGTGATAATAAATTTGGGCCCCTTCTAGAAAATTTTACAAACATTAAGGTAATTTTACGAAAATTTAAAGAAATTTGTTCGGAAATGAAAGAATTCCGGAAGAAAAGATTCGATCATGGTGTCTGACACTTTAACTTATTTATCTTAATATATTCATTTCATAAGGATATTTTTCTGGGGCAGAAATCTCATGAGTGGGGGAAATTCTCACCCCCTCTCCTTCCACTTAGTGTGTAAAAAAGCTATGTTAACAATGTGTGATAAAATACTCCGAAGTGGTAAAAAAACTCATACCTATCAGGGTGTATATTCGGGTGTACGTGATGCAGTGGCGGCGCCGGGATTTTGGTCATGGAGGACAGAGAGAGGCAATTTTGTCTTATGGTGCAAAAGGCTCTAAATTGGACATTTTCTTTAGGGAACTTTTCGACGACGACGACGAGTGAACACACAATTACATTGACGGGGTCGTCGCCTGCGTATTCGGTTATGATAGTAACAATGCTATCACGAAACGCTTAATACGACCCGGACGAGAACACAGGTACGACGCACGGACAGACATAACATCGACAACCAAGTCAATGTCCACGGCCTTTGATAACCCAGTTGTGGTGCACTGGCGTGGGGAACTTTTCTTCGATTACTTTTCTTATATTTTAGGAAAAATTCCTTCAATTTCAGTAAGGGTTGCAAATTCTACCAAGATTACCTGCTTCGAGATGCCTTCCATATGTGAACCAAATATGTAACACTGCAAATGTGGACAGAATGTGCCTAATTGGCAATATCACATAAAATTGTGACATGCTGATAATATATTTTCATAGATAGTAGCAGATAATGGGTGAAATAGGCCAGAAGCGTGGCAATTAAGCAGGATCGCACATCTTGGGGGTGAAGGGGGCGATCACACCCCACATAAAATACTGGGGGCGAAAGTATCGTTTCACCCTCCTTTAATAATATATATATATATATATATATATATATATATAAATATATATATATAATATATATAACGGGGTGGCCTAGAACTTGGCCCTTTCTCCGAGTGTCAAAATTCCATAAAAATGAGAAAAAGTCTTATTTTTGCACACAATCCACTGTACCGTGGGAAATGCTTCTCATTATCTGAGGGACTTCTTCCAGTAGTTTTAAGGTGAAAGGACATTTGTTTTTATCTTGTGGATTCTAAAAAAAATGATAAAACTACAAAGAGAAAACAGGAAAGTAACACTCATATGTTCTTGATTTCTTCTTTTATTAGTACACACTTGTTAAAAGATACAGAGGAAAGTTCAAAACAATCTTATAGAAGGTATGATAATAAAGAAAAGATTCCCTATCTTGAGCGTAAATTTACGTAAACGTGAAAAGAAGAAGCCCAACACAAGTTTTTGATCTGAATTGTAGAACATGGGTCTCTGACACTGTATAGAAGGTATGTTCCTTTATACTTAGCGTAAATTTACGCCAAATTTAGAACAAGTTAATAACTTTTTCATCTGACTTACGAGAAAATTGTCTGTGGCGTAAATTTGCGCTGTACAAAAGATTTAATCCTTACCTTCAGCGTAAATTTACGCCAAATTTGAACAAGCCTAAAGAATCTCTTTTAAGAGAACCTTAGAAAATTGTCTTTGGCGTAAATTTGCGCTGTCTGAAAAAGATATAATCCTTTACCATCAGCGTAAATTTACGCCAAATTTAGAACATGCCTAAAATACCTCTTTTCATCTGACTTAGAGAAAATTGTCTTTGGCGTAAATTTGCGCTGTACAGTGTCAGAAGTTTGTTTCTTTACAATGAGCGTGAATTTACGCCACATTTAGAACAAGCCTAAAGTACTTTTTTTTCAGAGTAATTGAGAAAAAATTGTCTCTGGCGTAAATTTGCGCTGTACAAAAGATTTAATCCTTACCTTCAGCGTAAATTTACGCCAAATTTAGAACAAGCCTAAAGTACCTCTTTTAAGAGAGCCTTGGAGAAAACTAACTTTGGCGTAAATTTGCGCTGTACAAAAGATATAATCCTTTACCATCAGCGTAAATTTACACCAAATTTAGAACATGCCTAAAATACCTCTTTTTATCTGACTTAGAGAAAATTGTCTCTGGCGTAAATTTGCGCTGTACAGTCCGTCAGATGTTTGTTTCTTTATATTGAGCGTAAATTTACAACTTATTTAGAACAAGCCTAAAGTACATCTTTTTCAGAGAAACTTACAGAACATTGTCTTTGGCGTAAATTTGCGCTGTACACTGTAGTCTGTCAGAATTTTTTTAATTATATAATGAGCGTAAATTTACGCCACATTTAGAACAAGCCTAAAGTACTTTTTTTCCAGAGTAATTGAGAAAAAATTGTCTCTGGCGTAAATTTGCGCTGTACAAAAGATTTAATCCTTACCTTCAGCATAAATTTACGCCAAATTTAGAACATGCCTAAAATACCTCTTTTAAGAGAACCTTAGAGAAAACGGTCTTTGGCGTAAATTTGCGCTGTACAAAAGATATAATCCTTTACCATCAGCGTAAATTTACATCAAATTTAGAACATGCCTAAAATACCTCTTTTCCATCTGACTTAGAATTTGTTTTTGTCTCTGGCGTAAATTTGCGCTGTACAGTCTTGTCAGAAGTTTGTTTCTTTATATTGAGCGTAAATTTACGCCTTATTTAGAACAAGCCTAGATACATCTTTTCAGAGAAACTTACAGAACATTGTCTTTGGCGTAAATTTGCGCTGTACACTGTACAGTCTGTCAAAAGTTTTTTTATATATATATTGAGCGTAAATTTACGCCGTATTTAGAACAAGCCTAAAGCACTTTTTTTCAGAGAAATTGAGAGAAAGTTGTCTCTGGCGTAAATTTACGCTGTACAAAAGATATAAACCTTTACCTTCAGCGTAAATTTACGCTAATTTAGAACAAGTCAATACCTTTTTTATCTGACTTAAGAAAATTATCTGTGTCAAATTTGCGCTGTACAAAAGATTCAATCCTTGAGCTTCAGCGTAAATTTACGCCAAACTTAGAACATAATTAAAATACCTCTTTTTTATCTGACTTAGAAAAAATTGTCTCTGGCGTAAATTTGCGCTGTACAAAACATATAATCCCTTGCCTTCAGCGTAAATTTACGCCAAATTTGGGATATGCCTAAAATCCCTCTTTTTCATCTGACTTAGAGAAAATTGTCTCTGGCGTAATTTTGCAAAAAAGTAGGACTTTTTCATTTTATGGAATTTTAACTGGAGAAAGGCCAAATTGTAGGCCACCCCATTAAATGTAAATGTTGTTCTCTAAAAAAAGCGTAAATTTGCAACATGTAAAATTCAAAAAGCAAATAAAATGTACGCCCTAGAAAGTACTGTACCAAGATTCAATCATTCACTGTTCCAAATAAAGCTAAATCTATCCTATTCTATAGATAATAAGACTTAAAGTTGGAAAGAGCGTAAATTTACGCCATGAAAATAATCAACTCTGAAGACCTAAAGAGCGTAAATTTATGCTATAAAGTACCAAGATTCAAACCCTTCCAGAAGATTCCAAATCAAACTTCAATCTACCCTGTTCTATGACCGAAAAAGCACCAATTTGCCCCATGTTAAAGTATAACACTGAAAGAGTAAATTTGCATCATGTAAATAAGTCTGACATGAGTAAATATACGCCCTAAAAAATACAAAGATTATATCCTTTACAGAATTTTCCAAGTCTTGTTGTTAAAGTCAATCATATTGTGTCCTGCTGTTGTTTGAAGAATTATGTACAGTAGTACTGTACTTCATAAAATAGTACAAATATTGCTATCTCAATCAAATTACATCAAGCTGTACATGTCATGTAAGTCGCCTTTTCAGGCTTGTTACACTAGTCCTTTTGAAAAAAACTCAAAAAATCAATTAAGATGTCAAAACAGTTTTCCCCTCTATCACACGTCCACCACAAAACTAGGTAATTTACAGTTCAAAGTGCTTTATTTGTATACTTGGAAATTTAAATTTTTCAAGTGCAAATGTCGCCTTCACCTCTTCTATTATCTTTATTTCTCTTAGTTTCTCACCTTTACCAATTAAAAAAGGCAACACTCTACAATACCCTTCAAGATAAAAGTTCAATTTTGGTGCTGGTGGCTTTTAAAACTTGTACTGCTGTCAGTGCTCGGCCAGAATGTTGTTCGTACATGAGTAAATCTCTCCCTTTGTAGCTCGTAGTGAGCTTTGAAGGCCTCGCTCGTTTCTTTTTCTTGAGTGTTCCAGTGTAAATCTGTACAAATCATAAAAAGTAGGGATGTACCGGATATCCGGTCCGGCCGGATTATCCGGCCGGATTTGGGAAAAAAAAATCCGGTTCGGCGGATTTTTCCAAATCCGGCCGGAACCGGATTTTTGGCAATTTTAACAATTGAAGATTTACTTATTCCTCAATATTTGATTGTTTATATGTTGCAGGATGTTTTGATTGGAGATGCTTATGTAAAGGTGAAGTACTAAAGTTCTTTGGCAGGGATCCTGGTTTTCCTCTCCTTATTCCTTTTTGCACAAAATACATTCAGCAATTTCATCAGCTTGATCTTGGACAGTAAAATGTTTCCAAATGAATGAGGATGCCTTGTTCTTTTATGATGCCTATATTCAGTCTTACCTCTGTATCACTGTAACTCTAATATGCATGAGACAACACTTCAAACCTCATATATACATGTAGAAAGGAATAGCATGAAATGCATTCACATATTGCCTCAAAAAGAACAATAGACCCTTTGTCTTGTAGACTTCCTGTCTGGTCTAGGAGTCATCAGCATCACATTGAGATTGGGATCACTGTTTTTCTTAAGTATCTTACTTGGCTACAATGAAACTTGAACTTCTGAATGGTAAAATTTAGGTAGTAGGACCAATCCAGATGTCATTGAAATATTAAATGATGGCTGAAAGTTTTTAAACATTATCAAATGTTTTGAGATACAATTATAGTAAAGAGCCTAGGCTAAAGCCTGTAGAAGCATGTATATTTATTATACTTTTATTAGATGGGGAATTTAATCCCCTCACCCCTACCCTCCCCTCCCCAAAAAGTATTAAGTATGGCTTGGAATTTTATTAGTCCATTTATGATGATAAATGAAGAGGAAAGACAGTTCTCTTTAGGTGCACAGTAATTTTTGCCACAATTTTTAGACATTGCCCGTTGTTTTCATGCTTTAATATCTTGATAGGGCTGAGACAATCACACAAAAATCACACGTTTCTTAAAACAGTACCCAGAATCTTTCCTCTTATTAATATCTTCAAATTTTGCCTGAATTTCCAAATTTGGTACATGTTAGGATTAATCCAGAACTTTCACTAATTTTAATTTGATTTCATCACAATATGTCCAATAATTGTTATTTTCCAAAAAAATTGCTAGCCATTAGTAGCCAACTTGACAATCCCTGCCCCCACCCCTTTTCCTTTGTTTCTTAAGATTATGAGAATTGTTGTAAGCAATGAAAAAATCCGGTTCCTGCGGATTTCAACCTGATCCGGCAAAATCCGGTTCGGCGGATCAAAAATTTGGATCCGGTACATCCCTAATAAAAGTGTGTTCAAAT
>JAIGNY010001476.1:0-27136 GCA_020152595.1 Chiridota heheva | reverse complement strand
CTATTACTAACCATGTCATCTTCTATTACTTGCCATGTCATCTTCTATTACTTACCATGTCATCTTCTATTACTTACCATGTCATCTTCTATTACTAACCATGTCATCTTCTATTACTTACCATGTCATCTTCTATTACTTACCATGTCATCTTCTATTACTTACCATGTCATCTTCTATTACTTACCATGTCATCTTCTATTACTTACCATGTCATCTTCTATTACTACCATGTTATCTTCTATTACTTACTACCATGCCATCTTCTGTTACTTACAATGTCATCTTCTATTACTTACCATTTCATCTTCTATTACTTTACTATGTCATCTTCTATTACTAACCATGTCATCTTCTATTACTTACTATGTCATCTTCTATTACTTACCATGTCATCTTCTATTACTTACCATGTCATCTTCTATTACTAACCATGTCATCTTCTTACTTACCATGTCATCTTCTATTACTTACCATGTCATCTTCTATTACTTACCATGTTATCTTCTATTACTTACCATGTCATCTTCTATTACTTACCATGTCATCTTCTATTACTTACCATGCCATCTTCTGTTACTTACAATGTCATCTTCTATTACTTACCATGTCATCTTCTATTACTTACCATGTCATCTTCTATTACTTACCATGTCATCTTCTATTACTTACCATGTCATCTTCTATTACTTACCATGTCATCTTCTATGTTATGTTAATTCAATTTCTTTCACTTTGTGCATCTTATGTTTTTCTCTTCAGTGAAAGTGAAATTGAATCTGGATCCGTGGCCACATCTAGTCTTGCATCGCATAGCTCCATCGGTCGAGGGTAAGTTCTAACTTTCATTTTCAAACAAATGATAAGAAATGCTGATTCTTATTTAGTGCTCTCCTAAATAAACTTCATGCATACTTAAATCGCTTTACAATGGCCAGTCAAATTCTCTGGCAGCAAGTCAAGATCAGCGCAACGATTTTGACTGGGAGGAGATGGGAAGTGACAGAACACGACATTTTCCTGCTTCTCTTCTGTAATAGACTTCATAGAACCAGGCAGGGCTGATAATCCAGTCGTTGGGACCATCATTTTAACGTCCTCATCTGAGGGACAGTGAACGCCGTCCAGTCATTATCCGCTTCTCCCAAAGACTGATTGAGGAGCAGGTGACATAAAAGACATGCTTCTGCCTATGATTTCAGGCACAAAACGATGGATGTTAATTGTTATGGGCACTCATTTATATGTGAATGTGATTAAAATTGGTGTTTTCAGGCGTAAATAGCTAGCTAGTACTGTACTAGGCCTTACGTTATTACATGTATTCCTACTGACTAACGATCGAAGGAAATTAATGAGTAACATTACTCTTGGCCTAGCAAGATAGTTGAATCAAACTTTGATTATCCTCTTGTAGCATTGAAGTATCCAATAAAATGATCCCTATAACAACACGTTTTTAGAAATTCAAACGGTAAACATAATTAAGTACTTTGAAAATAACCTCCACATTTTCTAATCAACAACTGTCGTGTCCGCCGCTAATAAATACACCATACATACATAAGAGTTATTAGGCAATTATTTGGACGCACTTATGTACCAGTCATGCGTTAAAAAAATGGCTATTTCTGCGTAAAACGCAAACTTTGAATGTGATATATATATATATATATATATATATATATATATACATATATATATATATATATATATATATATTTATATATATATATATTTACTTCAAGTTAAACCTTACCTTCCATGCTATAATATGCAATCTGGTCACACGACCTGATTCTAACGCACTTCTAACCGAACCTAAAAACGCAGTAACCAGCCAAGCCCTGACCTCCATAATACCTCTGTACCACCTTACTCTTTTTCAGCGCGTTGTTTCACTAACATCGCTGAAAACTGGTCACTTTTATTTTATTTTTAATTAACCTTTCTAACTCTTTTTCTCTTCGCAGCTTCTACCTGAAGGGTTTTACGCTGCCCGTTCTCATCTGGCTCGCCTTTTCAAGTCTTCCGAGAGAAGGGTGAGATAGCCATGGGTCCGAGATTTCTTCGGCCGACCTACACGACTTTACCCGTGTAGCCTACACTTAGGATAGCGGGTTTTTGTCTCCATTCGTACATAGTGAGTGGCTAGTTCGAGAGCGTCCTACTCTCGTGGTGGGTGTTTTAGGTCCTAGAGCACAGGTTGTGCCTGTCTAGGGACCTCTCGCCCCGGGAATTAGTCTTTTCTCCTTAGCCCCACCCGCCGAGGTGACCCTAGCGTTATACTTTGTATAGTGTTTAGCACGCTAGGATATTTCAGTACACCTTCTCGTATGCATTAAGCCAATTTCTTTTTTTCGATTTTGGCGCATGCGCATTGGGTCTTAGTCACCGCTGGGTAAATGTGGGGTCGCCCTGTGACAACTCTAGGGAGCTACAGTTGTTACTAGCGAGCTTATTTTCGTTTTCACGTTAACAGCATATGAATATTTTTATTTTTCTCACACAGTTTGGAGATAAAATATTTAATTTTCAGGATTGAAATTGGGGTGTCGGAGAGACGTGGGTGGGTCTCTCCGACGACCCAATTACAGGAAAATAATCTTTCCTTTTTATCTTTACAGACCTCAAGTACACAGTGGTTGGTGTTTCCCACGCTACCCGGCGCTAGTAAAGTCATTACGTTGGATGCGTTTTCGGGTTTCTAAAGTTTTTCAGATAGAAAATTTTTGGTTTTAAATTTTTTCTGTTAAAGCAAGTGTTGTTGTTCTGTTTAGAATGCTATGCCTCGCTCTCTTTAGCGTGTCCGTAAGATCATAGTTACTTTGCCGTGTTTAGGTTTGTACGCTTGACTTACGCTCTTCTCTTAAGAAATTTATTTTTCCAGTAAAAATTTTTTCTGTTTAAGAGAGTTTTGATGTTCTGTTTAGACTGCTAGGCCTCGCTCTCTCTTTAGCGTGTCCGTAAGATCATACTTACTTTGCCGTATTTGTGTATGTACGTGATGGATATATGTTCTTCTCTTTTCAGATATATAAAAGAGATTCACTGAGAAGGTTACGCTCTTAGAGGCGCTTATACCAGAGCGGTAACGGAAGAGAGAGAGAGAGAGAGAGACCTCTTAGGGCGTTAACTAACGCCGCCTAAGTTGTAAACACGTTCCAACGGTTCCATTGACAGTCCCTGTCGACTCCACAACCCTTGTAACGCGCTGAACGCCGTTGTTGTGAGTTCGGGACGGTTCCATAAGGTTCCGGAGTCCATACGGTTCCGCGCCCGTAAAAGTTACGCTTAACGGTTCCATTGGACGGTTCCGTAACGGTAAGTGAGAGAGAGAGAGAGATAACCTCTTAGGGCGTTAACTAACGCCGCCTGTTGTAAACACGGTTCCAAACGGTTCCATTGACAGTCCCTGTCGACTCCACAACCCTTGTAACGCGCTGAACGCCGGTTGTTGTGAGTTCGGGACGGTTCCATAAGGTTCCGGAGTCCATACGGTTCCGCGCCCGTTGTTACGGGCTTAACGGTTCCATTGGACGGTTCCGTGAGTCCATATGTTCCGCGCCCGTTGTTACGGGCTTAACGGTTCCATTGGACGGTTCCATACGGCCCGCGCCCGTTGTTACGGGCGAACGTTCCATTGACGGTTCCATACGGTTCCGCGCCCGTTGTTACGGGCTTAACGTTCCATTGGACGGTTCCATACGGTTCCGCGCCCGTTGTTACGGGCTAACGGTTCCATTGGACGGTTCCATACGGTTCCGCGCCCGCAGTTACGGGGCGCGAACGGTTCCATTGGACGGTTCCATACGGTTCCGCGCCCGTGTTACGGGCTTAACGGTTCCATTGGACGGTTCCATACGGTTCCGCGCCCGTGTTACGGGCCGGTTCCATTGGACGGTTACGGGCCGCCCGAACGGGCGAACGGTTCCATTGACGGTTCCATACGGTTCCGCGGCCCGTTGTTACGGGCGGACGGTTCCATTGACGGTCCCATACGGTTCCGCGCCCGTTACGGGGCGGCCGTTCCATACGGTTCCGTGGACCATCCCGACGGTTCCGCAGCCCTATGTGCGGCATTGTGCGGTTCCGGGACGGATCCATACGGTTCCGGGATCCATACGGTTCCGCTGCCCGTTGTTACGGGCGGACGGTTCCGCGGTCCATACGGGTTCCGCGCCCGTTGTTACGGGCGGACGGTTCCATTGGACGGTTCCGGATCCATACGGTTCCGCTGCCTGTTGTTACGGGCGGACGGTTCCGCTGCCCGCTGTTACGGGCGGACGGTTCCATTGGACGTTCCATACGGTTCCGCGCCCGCAGTTACGGGCGACGGTTCCATTGGACGGTTCCGCGCCCGTGTTTACACGGGTCCGTATTTAACGGGTTCACGACATCGCACGTTTAATCCGTTATACGCCCACTAGCTACGTGGGTCAGGTGACAGGTGACATTCTTGACAAGAAGTATAGCATTGACAGTTATTTTTCTTCTGGTCCTGTAGCCATTAGCTACGCAGTTCCACGGCTCGTGAAACGCAATTAAGACTGTCTACGCGGAACGTTACAAGTTCCGTATTTATTTTCACCAGTATCATGGACATGAAGGACAGGTCCCCGAGTGTCGATGTTTTTACACACCCAGGATGTCTCGTGATGCGAGCGCGCAAACGCTTTAAATTACGCCCGGTGACATCCATCTCACGTGTTACGCGCGCAGATTATGCTGCGAGTCAAATCCCTGTACTCTTGCAGCGATTGGGATCTAGCGCGCGTGGTCGGAGCACAGACTCCACCGCGACCGTACTTTCAAAGAGCGCGGAGAAAGTGGAGAAGCGACGGTCTGAGAGGCCCTCTTCGCCTCCCCACCGCCACCCAGGTCCAAAGCCAGGGAGGCGGGCCGCGCCACTCCTAGCGGAGCGCCTCTGAAAGACGACACCGCACGGTTCATCCGAAGTATAGCATTGAGACAGCTATTTTTCTTTCTGGTCCCGTAGCCAACGGCTACGACAGTTATACGGTTCCACGCCCATGTTTACGGGTCCGCACGGTTCCACGGTCCGTGTTTTACGGGTCCGCACGGTTCCATTGACGGTTCCGCTGCCCGTGGTTTACGGGTCCGCACGGTTCCATACGAGTCCACGGTCCGCTTTGCACGGTCCTTTCGCTCCATTGGACGGCTCCAGTGAGCGGAACTTATCTCTAATGGGATAACGCATACACTGTACGGTTCACCCGGTTATACGCCCACTAGCTACTACGCCACGTGGTCAGGTGACAGATGACTTTCTTTACAAGAAGTATAGCATCAGGACAGCTATTTTCTTCTTGGTCCCGTGAGCCATTAGCTACGCAGTTCCACGCACGTGTGAACGCAATTAAGATTGTCTCATGCGAACATTACCGTTCCGTGCAATTATTTTCACCAGTATCATGGACATGGAGGACAGGTCCTCGGCGCGATGCTCTACACACCCTTGATGACCCGGCATAGCGTGATAACGCTTCTTTGCTTTACGCTCCGGTCACATCCATCTCACGCGTTACGCTGCAGATTATGCTGCGAGTCCATTCGTGGTACTCTTTGCAGCGATTGGGTTCCAGCGGCGTGGTCGGAGCACAGACTCCACCGCGACCGGTATTTTTCAAGGTGCGACCGAGAGCGTGCGGCCCGTGTTCGGATGCGCACGGCTCCGTAGTTTTGTAACGGGATATCGCATAATCGCACGATTTACCCGATATGCACCCGCTAGCTACGAGCTATGTGGCCAGGTGACAAGTGATAATCTTCACAAGTAGTATAGCGCCGTGAGAGCTATTCTATTCATGGTTCCGTGGCCATTAGCTACGCAGTTCCACGATCATGTGAACACCATTTATACGATTATCCGCGTTGAACGTTACATTTCCGCAATTACTTTCACCAGTATCGAGGCACGGAGGACAGGCCTCCGTCGCGCCGGGTACGCTACGCACCTCAGAGGTCCCGCTTTGCATAGCGTGCAAACGCTTTCTAGACCGCACGGGCCTGTACGACCGAGTTTTTGCAACGGGATAACGCACTGCACGATGAACCCCGGTTGAGTTCGCTAGCTAGAAGCTGCTTGGTCATAGCTACGCTGTCCCACGCCCGTGAACTGCCTCTGTAGGATTTTCCGCGTGAACGCCACAGTTCCGCGATGTTTTGCGCTTATATCATCGGCACGACGGGCAGGTCCCTAGTGTCGGTGCGTTACGCGCCTTGACTGTCCTGGCGGTGCGTCGATGTAAACGCTTCTTAGGTTGCGCTTTGGTGTTATCGACTTGTTCAAACCCGTACACCGCTGTGGTCCTCGGTTCCGCTGATGGGACCGTCGGCCAACAAGAGGCGACGCCACGGGTCTTACGGAGTTAGTCCCCTTTTTACGGCTAGTTGTAGAGCCATTGATTCCTTGCACGGGTCCATTAGGGTCCGTGACGGCTCGGTAATCGGTTCCATACGCCCCACGGCTTGTTTTACGGCCCGCACGGGTCCGTAACACAACTTGGCGCTCCGTCCGGGGCATGGGATGACGCGTTTGGGTCTGTAGTGCTGCTTAGTTCTACAGCAAGGTAACGCATAAACGACGCCACACCCGTTAGTTTCGAGATCCCCACGTCCGTGAGCTGACTTGGTGAGATTTTCGCGTGAACGCCACGGTTCCGCATAGTTTTTCACCAGTTCATGGACACGAGGACGAGTCCCCGCTTGTCGGTACGCCACGCTCCCAGGATGCGTCGCGTGTTAGCGCTTGCTCGGGTTTCGAGGCCTAGCGCTCGGGTGATAAGATTTCCTTCTTTACGGGAGGCATACCATCACGAGCTATTCCTCCGTGTTACGTAGTTCCACGACCGCTCAAA
The DNA here is from genome assembly GCA_020152595.1 of Chiridota heheva. NCBI lineage: Eukaryota > Metazoa > Echinodermata > Holothuroidea > Apodida > Chiridotidae > Chiridota > Chiridota heheva. Next base: position 20,255 of record JAIGNY010001476.1, on the reverse strand, counting down.
CTACTCTGAATGTAATTCTTGCGTCGAACGACCCTCGCTCACATTCTACAGATATTAACGCGTTTTACGATAACGTCACGATAAACCCGGTATCGGAACTTCGGGGATATTGCGACCGTTAGCCGCGTGTTGCAGTGTTCCGCGGTCGCTTTTTCTTGCTGGGACGTTTTTAGCGTTCGACGGCAGTCCCCACGCCAGAGCCGCCGCTTCGCGGCTCCAGAGTGATTTTATACAAACGGAGTTAACGGCCATACCAGCGGCGGCTGTGTGGTAGAGGACCAGTAGCCATGAACTACTGCGTTCCGCGGCCGTTTCTCTTACCGACACGACTGAGTACGACGGTCGTCCCCTCTTCCCACGCAGCTACCGGTTTCAGAGTCTGATGGAACAAACTCAGTTTACGACTCGATAGCTTGGCGTGGCACGTGAACTCCTCCGTATTTCTTACGGCCTCAGTTTATATATATTTTACCTATTCTCAACGGAACGCGTGCTGTGTACTTCTTCCCTACGCCGCCGCCACTTACTCGTGGCCCGTGGTGAAGAGAGGTATAATGAGATAACGACTCACGTTACAGGTGTAGTACGCTCACGCTATCGTGGACCTAGACGGTCCTTTGGTACTGATAGCTACTTCGTTCGGGACACGCCAGTACCAGTTGTCCCCTCGCGAGCCACGAGCTTTTTGCTCCGTGATGCACAGCGACATCGTTGGCGGGACTCGTGGTTTTTACTTGTCATGCTGACGCCTTTGTAGACCCATAACGGATCTATTATACTTAACGGGTTGCGTGACTTTGTACGGCGTAAGTCCCCAGTAGCCACGCCGTTTTCCGCCTCCGTGGTGCAGGGTGTTTAACGGTCCGTAGTAGTATACACAGGACGCCACCTCTTTCGTGATTTCTACCCCAGTGTTGGGGTTTATGACTCATACGGTTGACGTAGTAATGCGTTACCCCTACTTGTCAATATTACCTCCATGAAGGATATTTTTTCTTGACCATAGGTGGCCTTTTGGTAGACAACCTTACGCTTGGGGTAGCTATTACCAACAACGGCACGTATGGTTCCTTCCATACTTTAACACCTTACAGCTGTTTCCTTGCGGTTTTACGCCTGTTACTTAACTGCCCGTACAGACATACGGTATTCGTTTTCTCGGCGCCCAGAGCCGTAGGCTCCGCGGTTTCAAGGTTGTTACTATACGTAGTAATGTTAACACTTTCTCCAGTCAACTTCTTAGACAAGTTTCGCTGTTGATAGGCGTGGCCTGGAGCTACGCGTCCCGCAACTGCTACGGTTTCACCCGTCAGATATCACCGTCGGTGCCGACGGGGCTTGATCAAGGTCGGGCACTTTTCTTGTGACCCCTTCTGTCGGAAACTTGGGCGGGTACTTGACCCTTTTTTTCTCGGCGCAGGGACGAACTTTGGCTGCTCGAGACCTTGCAGGCTTCACGATGCAGCCTCGGGTCAGGGACGATTTTTGTCTCTTTCCGGGCTCCGGCGGACTGCATCTCAGTCCCGGAGCGCCGTTTGATGGTGTGGCCTCGGCCCGCCTTTCCTCGACGTAGCATGGCTTTTCTGAGGGGTTGTTCGCCCCCCCGTTGTGGAGGTGGGCCCTCTCTCCAGCTTAGTTCCGTCATGAGCTCTGGGATACCTTGCAGCTATCCACCAGGGTTTTTCCGGTGGGGTCTACGGTCTTTGACTCGCGACCACTGGTGAGTTCTGGGAGATCTCTTCGTAGTGTGTCATGTGACATTTTCTCCGATAGATCATCCAGTGGCTTTCTGTTAAAGTAGTCTGAACTGTTCATAGAACAGCCGCGGTATGCACTCGGGTTCGGGCATAACCTCTTTTCACGGGATCTCTCGTGTCGGCGTTGAAAACCGCTTTTTTGCGGTTTTTCTCTTGTTTTTGGTCTGACTCACTTTTCGACGCTCGTGTTCCCCGCTAACTTTAGCTCTTACGCGGTTATGCGCTAACGAATTTTTCCCTTGTCCGGGATTTCTTCAATTCGTTTTTCTTGGTACACGCCGTTCCCAATCGTAGTTTCCGCCGTTCTGTCTCGTGGGCGAATCCGGTGTGGCTTGTGGCGTTTTTTGTGGACACTTTGCTGTAATTGTGTCCAAACGCTCTTCCGTTGGCTTGTTTTTCTGGGCTTTACGCTCAGGTTCTTTCGAGGTTTGCCTCCGTTACTGTCAACGAATGGTGCCTTGTTCGGTTTGACTGTACCTCGCCGTGGTTTCCTATGTTTTAGTTCCTCCCACTTGAGGTCTTTCATCCTTCCGAGGTGAAGGAATTTCGTCCTTTAAACGGGATTCGGTTCGTGTGAGTTTTCGTACCAGCCATTAAAAAAAAAAAAAAAATGTGCGCGATCTGAACTCCCTTCCTTCCTATCCTCGGTTGCAATCTGATTGCATATTATAGCATGGAAGGTAAGGTATAACTTGAAGTAAATTTACCCGCTAAGCGTAGCGGGATATTTACGAGAGTTATACTTACCTTCCATGCATCCCGCCTCCTCCCCCTCGTTCAGGCCTCGGTGGAATGTTGAGTGAGGTGGTACAGAGGTATTATGGAGGTCAGGGCTTGGCTGGTTACTGCGTTTTTAGGTTCGGTTAGAAGTGCGTTAGAATCAGGTCGTGTGACCAGATTGCATATTATAGCATGGAAGGTAAGTATAACTCTCGTAAATATCCCCGCTACGCTTAGCGGGGTAAATATATATATATATATATATATATATATATATATATATATATATATATATATATATATATATATATATATATATATATATATATATATATATATATATATATATATATAAATATATATATATATTATATATATATATATATATATAAATATATATATATATTATATATATATATATATATATATATATATATATGTAGAGGACAACAAATATATATATATATATATATGTAGAGGACAACAAAATGAACAAAACTGTGCAGAAGCTATGTGATATTTTTTGTCGTTACTGAAGCCTTTTTGTGCAGAATTGAAAACTTTCTGTTGAATATACAATCTCCCTGTATGTCCAGATGCCTTCAAAGGTTTTTTTTCTTGCTGAACCCATGTAGTCATCTGCAAAAAGTGTTTCATTTGTATTTTTTCCTCCAAAGACCCACACTGAAGAAGCCAGTAGAGAAGCCAACACCTGCAGCTTCATCATTTGACCTACTGGGCAGTATTCTCGCTGGTCAAGAATTTCTCCATAAACCGGCAATGAGGTCACCATCCACCGGGATGGTACCCTTACCGTCGCCAAACCACCAAGTAAGTTTAGCTGAAAGGTAAAATGTAGGGTACTTAGTGAAAAGGGGCAGGGTGGAGGCAATGAGTGGCAGGGTGGAGGCAATGAGGGGACATGGTGGAGGCAATGAGGGGCAGGGTGGAGACAATGAGGGGCAGGGTGGAGACAATGAGGGGCAGGGTGGAGGCAATGAGGGACATGGTGGAGGCAACGAGGGGCAAGGTGGAGGCGATGAGGGACAGGGTGGAGGCGATGAGGGGGCAGGGTGGAGGCGATGAGGGGCAGGGTGGAGGCGATGAGGGGCAGGGTGGAGGCGATGAGGGGCAGGGTGGAGGCGATGAGGGACATGGTGGAGGCAATGAGGGGCATGGTGGAGGCGATGAGGGACAGGGTGGAGGCGATGAGGGGCAGGGTGGAGGCGATGAGGGGCAGGGTGGAGGCAATGAAAGGCAGGGTGGAACACGTCTCTGAAAAGCGAAACTATAGGGCCTATGGTCAGATATGTCTAACTTGTATGCTGAAGAGCAACAAAACAAACAGAACTGTGAAGGAATTGCTGTGAGATATTATTCTGTTCAGGGGATAATTGTATTTTGAAGATGTAATAGATTAGTATGAAAATAGTGGGAGTGGAAAGTCTTCCATAGAAGGTTGGAACCCTCATAAGATTTAATCAAGAACACATCCGATCCCCAATTGCAAATATTTTTCAAATTATACAAACAAATCAGGAAACTCATTCATTTTTATGTGTGTATTGGTTTCAAAAAATATTTGCCTGGAAAAAGGGACAAAATTAAAATTTCACCTGGTGATGGTTGATAATTTCTCACTGTTGGACTGCTGCCTTTGTCCCACCCACCCACCACTCCCAAATTTATGCCTGGCAGCCCCGCACTGCCTTCATCCCCTTATCTAAGAGAATCAACACTAACAACATGCTGGAAAACCTGCTGAAGAGGATTAAGATAGAATAGAGAGAAAGCCTGTGTCAAGAACTAGAACCCCTGACATACCCCACATCAAAAACATTGAGCTTCAACATCATTGATGTTCTGTTTAATGTAGGTTGATGTATTTCTGAGAAAAAATTAACTTTTTCACCTAGTTAATTTATTTCTCCTTCAAATTTTTTTCAATTGTTACGAGAAAAAAAATTAACTTTTTTACCTAGTTAATTTATTTCTCTTTCAAAATTTGTTCAAGTGGTAAATTTTACTTTACTAGATTCTGTTTTACCAATTTCCGGACCTGTCCAATGGTTATTAAACGTAAAAATATCTGAAGAAAAAAATGTAATAAAATATCAAATAGACTTTGGGGAGGAATGTGAGTTCACATTCAACTAGTCTTATTTCAGTCTTTTCTACACAAACAAAACAGTTTAAAATTTGGATTGGAAGGAAAAGACTTTGTATCACGAATAGAACATATAGGGGGCCACAGCACCAGTGGTCCCAGAAAGTTTTTCAGGTGTCCAGAATGAAAAAGAAAGGAAAGAAGATAAAGAAAAGGGGAAAATGAACACAAAATGGAAAGTAAGGGGAAGAAAAGTTGTGAAAGAAAGAAGATATATGTTGTATACTCACAGAAATGTTATTCAAGACTTATGTTCCCAGAAAGTAGTTTTTTCCACACCTTTGTATTATTTCAGATGAATTTATGTGATGACTAATTTTTTAATCATTCTCATTTCTCTTCTTTTTTTTCAGAGCCATCTTTAAAGAAATTGAATGATCTCAGCTGTAGTCCCTCCAAAGAACCTCGGCTCTCTAATCAGAAAAACCATCCAAGCTTGTCTGAGAAACCCTCAGGTAGAACCCACAGCGGGGAGAGCCCACCCCACAATGGGTGTGAAAATAATGGAAATTCATCAAATGAGGGAGTAATGTCTCCCAGAACAATAATCAGTCCACCCAAAACTCTTCTTATGATGGTCACCATGGTGATCAGCAAGGCGTCAGACCCTCATCGTCTAATTTCTCAAATATTGAAAACAATGCTGCCAGTAATTTTGCGGATTCAACTCATTCAGGTGCGGAAGGAGTTTTGTTTGATAAGAAGGAGCAAGATTTTGAAAATGAGAGGCAGGGAAGATTGAGAGAAAAGGAAAGTGAAGAGGAAGGGGAAGAACGGACAAGTCGGGCGAAGAAGAAGATGAAAATGAATCGTCTGCTTGGGACGCGGTCGGCGCTGACGATGAAGACCACCAAGAATCGAAGGAGGAAAGCTTGACACCGAAAAGTGACCGGGACAGAACGGTGGGAGTAATGATGGAGAAATATCAAGATATGTTTGAGGAGGATTTTTCTCAAGACAACGAAAACAGCAATGGTTTCACTCTAGACACACAGGGTCCAGAAATTATCGGAAAGGAAATGTCGAACAAGGGAGGAATGATTTGAAGGAGGGTGGGTACAGAATAGAGAATTATGGGAGAAATGAAGTGGAATCGGATAGAGGAGGGGATGAACATGAACAAGATGTTGAATCTCGGGAAAGAAACAGGAACGAGGTACAGTGGGAGGAAGAGAGGGCAGAGAATGTACAGGATGTTCATTTCCTAAAGAATGACGAAAATGAGGCGCAGAGGAGAAACGAAGAAAAGAATGGGGATGAAATTGCGGAAGACGTCAGGGAAAGAGATGGCTCGTCTCAAATTGCGACGGTGAGTAGCTCCTCGGTAATGCCCCCAGAGCACGAAGAGGGACTGATTGAGGAGGAGGAGGCTGAAGAGGGTTCAACGTGGATTCATCAAAATCGGGAAGAAATGTCTCAGGAGGAAGGAACAGAGGAGAAGAAAGAGGAAGCAGACTTGGGGGAAGAGGGAGAAGAAGAAGAAGGTGAAGATGTTGAAGGTGAAGATTATACAGAAAATCCTGAAAAGGATAGCAACGCTGAGGAAGAGGATGTCGACAATAAAAATGGTGACGATGTCGATAATAATGAAGATGAGGCAGATGAGGGGCAGGAGGACGAGCGACCTGATTATCAAGAGAAGGTGAAACGGAAAAAAGGGAGAACGAGGAAAGGGGGGAAGAGAAGGCACGACGATTCGGAAGAAGAAGGAGAAGTGAAAAGTGACGAAGATGGTGAAAGAGGGAAGAAGAAGCGAAGGAAGAGCAAAGGACAGAAAAGTGAAGGAAAAGAAAATAACGAAATGCGAAAGAAGGACAGAAGAAGAGTTGTCATAGATAAACAGAAGACGGTATCGATTAATAATGCAACAGAACCGAGCGAAATTCCAAAATCAAAATCAAAATCGGAAAAGAAGTTGGAGTCTGCAGAGAAACGGGAGAAAGGGAAAAGTGGTAAGGGCAGGCCAACCGATCTCAGACAGGTTATTAAAGTCAAAAGGGATTCACACACTCGAAGCAGGAGCCGGGAAACTTCCTCAAGAGGGGATGAAGTTTATGAGTCTCGAGATCGTCTTAGGGAAGGAAGGCATAGTGAGAGTGATAGGGAGTGGGACCGGTTCCCCCGCCCTCTGGATGTAGATTCAACTGATTATGATTATGAGACATGCCTTGATCAATGGAATCAGATGGATTATTTTGAGAGGGAAAGGTACTGGGAAAATTTACACGTCATCAGAGAACGTTCTCCGAATGAAGCTCAGGAAGATGACCGAATGGTGCTCACAAGGGAACTTGAGGATGATAGAGGGGAGGAAAGTAGGAAAGGTTTTGAGACAGTTAGAGAACGTTTAAGACGAGAGCGTCTGGAAGCCGAGGCTCTTAAGAAAAAGAACAGTGACAGGTGGTGGGATCCTGACGGGTGGAAGGTACTGGATACGGATATAGAAGCTAGGAGGTTGAAATTCAAAGAGGAAGTTGAGAGAGAGGAAAGAGAAAGACGAAGACACTTGCAAAAAGAATTTGATAAGAAACGGGAGGAGGGAAGGAAGCGGAGAGATTCAGACAGATCTGAGATGGAAAGAAGGGATCGAGAGCGGAGTGAATCAGAAATAAGAAAATTCATCAGAAGAGAATTTGAGAGGGTAGATTTAGATATGGATTGGGAGACAAGAAGGCATGAAGACTTGGAAAGGCGAGTGAGGGAAGACTCCGAAAGGAGAGGGAGGGATGACTCAGAAAGGAGAGGGAGGGACGACTCAGAAAGGAGAGGGAGGGACGACTCGGAAAGGAGAGGGAGGGAAGATTCAGAAAGGAGGAGGGATGACTCGGAAAGGAGAGGGAGGGATGACTCAGAAAGAAGAGGGAGGGAAGATTCGGAAAGGAGAGGAATGTCAGAAAAGAGAGGGTCACCCAGGAGGGAGACAGACAGGAGAGGAGATTCTGAGAAAAAAGTGTCGAGAAGAGAGGGGGATAAAAAAGGGGGCATATCCAAAAGATCAGATGTGTTGGATGGGAAGACTGAAAAGAAAGGAACAGGGAAGAAGGATTCATCCAAAAAAGTGCAGAGCAAGAAGCTGAGCAAAAAAGCTGTTGAGAGACAAGAGACCGAGAGAAGTGAAGTTCCGAGGAAAGACTTGGAAGGAAAGGAATCAAGCAAGAAAGCATCAGAGAAAAGTGAGGGAAGAGAAACGAGTAAGAAGTCAAAGAAGGATGATCAAAAGACTTCAAAAGTGGTTTCTCAGAGAAATGCTGCAAAACCTCTGAAGGCAAGTCAAGCTAAAACGAAAACAAAAGTTCAGAAAATACCAGATGTTAAACTGATTGAAAAAGTGATAGAAACGATTGTTTTGGATTCCAGTGGAGAGGAAGAGCCTGTTGTTGAGGTTGCTCCTTCCAAACCTGCCAAGGTGGGGAAGACGAAAGCAAAACAGATCAAGGATGTGGGTACTGCCAACAGCACTCCTTCAAAAGTAATTGATGCGGAGAAACCAAAGAAGAAGAAGAAACTTAAAGGTGGCAAAGGAAAAAAACTCAAGAAAGGAAAGACTAAAGCGGGAAAGAAAAAAGCCATTGCGGATAAAAGACCTCTTTCATTTGATGTTGACGAGGAGCTAGGTACAAGTATTCCAAAGAAGAAGAAGAAGAAAGGATCCGCTGCTGCAAAAAAAGCAGCCGCTGAGAGGATGGAGGAATCCGTAGCTCCGCCACCCAAGGAGAAGTTGGTCGTGACAGAGATGGAGAAAAGCCCTAAAGAAAGTATTCAAGAAGAAGTGTCGTTGGTCAGCGATTATAAATCCCCGGTGAAATCCCCACTTTCCGAAGGAGAAATTGACAACTCTGCATCCGAAATGCAGTTCCCACCTTCAGGGTACCAGGATGAAATCAAGACGACGGTGATCGAGGATCTGTACGATCCATTTGAGCCGACTGCATCTCCTCCTCCGTCTCCCACGACACCTGTCCTTGAGATCGTGGAAGAGAAAGTGGAAGAGATTGAGATTCCAGATGATGTCCTTGAAGATGTAATTTCTCCTCCAGTAGATGAGGAGGGGGTGCTTGAAATAGATGAGAAAGAATCTTCTACGGGCAGCAAAAAGTATAATTTTACTCATGATTCTGATTACAGTGCAAGCCCTGAGGATCGTGATACCTTGAGCGATCTGGAGAATCAGCTAGCAGAAGCAGCCAAGAGTCAATCACCACCTGCTAAATCACCTCAGAAAGCCAAAAAGACAACCGAAAAGGGCGGAAAATCATCAAGTGTCTCAAGCTCCAAGCCGCCTTCAGAAACAAAGTCTGGCAGTATGGCTATGCCGCATCTCACATCGGAGGCTACGAGGAAAATCACGCAGATTCTGTCGCAGCAAATCCTTACGCAGATAACTTCATCCGCCGCAAGTCTGAATGACAAATTACGGGCATCTCAAAAGGGGACCACGACGTCTGTTGCTGATTCGACTCAGTCTGTAAGCTCTTCCGGATCGCCGGATCTGTCGTTCTCAACGGATCGACAGGACGATGACTTTGACGATGAGAAGATGGGTGATGTTGGAGAGGATGATATCGACATTGAAGGCTCTGCTGTGGAGCTTTACAACAAGAACTCGAGAGAGAAGGTACGAGGTGTTTCTTTTTGGTTCCGATGCGATAGCATCAGGAACCTATGCAGTCATAATGACGTGTGTGTGGGTGGGTGTATGTGTGTGTGTATGTGACAGCCAGCTCGTAAACGGAATATCTCCAGGATGGTATACTGGATTCATGTCATATGTGGCATACAGATAGCCAATGGTCTGTAGATGTGCCCTATTGTTTTGATGGTGATGTCATGCATATTAATTAGTAGGCGGGGCTTAATGTAAAAATCTTGAAATGTTCATATTTTAACAACTGCATGTCTGTTTTGTTTCATACTTGGGATAATTATGATGTTAGCTGGTGTTTACAAGTTCATGATGTAAAAACATTGAATTAAATTAATATGCATAGTGGGCGGGGCTTAATATTATTTTGCTGAAAAGAGCTTGTAAACACGGTATCTCAAGAATGTGTTGAGAGCAACGTGGCTTCTATTCTTTTCTCTCAAACTTTTCATTCCGATACACTTTACCTTGCACTTTACCACCACCTAAATTTTGTTTTGTATCTTCATTTTCCGGGATTTTCTCTCTGTGGATGGGAGTCTGTATTCAGTGAGACCGTTCTTTTGGGGTTTTTCCCTCACGTTGTGACCAGACTTTCACACCCTTATCGATACCTGTACAGCCTTTCTCCTATAGTAGTTTTGCGATTCGTTTTTTCTAGTTGCCTCGGGTCTCTCGGCCCTTGGTTTTTTTTTTTTTTTTCCATCATAACGAAACGCTTCTGCCTTGACCTTGACCCTCCCTGCCCTTTCCGCCTTCCTGCCCTTTCCGTGACCCACCTGCTACCTCCATTGACCATTCTACAGCCCCAGTCCCTAAAATTCTAATCATACAGGCCACTAATAAACCAGAAAGTTTCAACAGATTTTCCCCTTTTCTCATACACAAGGTGATCCGCGGCCTTGTTAGTGCCCTCCCCAAGCTGTCTACCCTCAGATCCAGTGATCTTAAGTGACACTCAAGCCACCACTCTCCTCACCACCAAAATCTAGCTAATACTGGTATCGACATTACAGTCCCCTCCCTCACCTCCCCCCCCCCCCTCCGCCCTCCCACCGTTCCTGAACTCTATCAAAGGCATCATCAGAACTAGAGACTTTGCGTGCTTGACCGATGAAGACCTCGTTGAGGAATTTGCCAGCCAACACGTTACTGAAGCAGGTAGTCTCGTCCTCAAGAGAGACGGTGCTGAAACACCCACTAGTCCCATCTTCCTTACTTTCGCCACACCAACTCTCCCCTCCACATCATTGCCAGCTACCTAAGAAGCCCAGTCGCCCCTTACATTCCCAACCCTCTACGTTGTCATAATTGCCAGAGGTATGGCCATGGGGAAAACTCCTGCCGCAGCCAAGCGCGCTGTGATTACTGCTGAGCCCCAGACCATGACAACACCTCCTGCACCAACACCCCACTCTGCAGAAATAGCGACAGTAATCACCCAGCCAACCATCTTCTCGAGAGACTGCCCCACCTGGCTTCAGGAAAACAAATAACTAAGCTTAAAACCCTTAATCCCAACATAACTTCCCCAGAGGCCAAGAAGCATTTCCTGCTTCCCTCTACACCAAGCCTTCCTACTCGAGCGCAGTCTTCTCTAATACCAATACCGCCCCCTCCCTAACACAACTAAAACTGACTCACATGCCCAAACCGACCTCATCTGGCTCTTCTTACCTAGTCCTAAGCCCATCACCGTTGCCAACAACCCAACCACACCTACCTAAACCACCTCCACCACCACTTCTCTCCTCAACCTCCCTTCCTTCTCTAAAGCACCAACCGCCCCCTACACCAACACCTTTAATACCATCATACATCAAACTAAACCAACCAGGCTAACAATCAACAAACAACCAATCAACAAACAACCAATCAACAAACAACCAATCAACAAACAACCAATCAACAAACAACCAATCAACAAACAGCCCGCCACCCAAACCCACATTCATGACACTGAAGAGAATATGGGTTGTTCGATTACCGAACACACCGATCATACTTGTCCAACTTTCAAAAACAATCGCTCCCAAAGAAACTAAAAAAGGTGTTATAGTTGTATGTGTTATATATGTATGTATGTATGTACAGTACAGTATGTATGTAGGTATGTATGTACTGTATTTCACTTTTAGGCATATGCCAGGGAAAGCACACGTAAGTCACAATGACTTGTTTTCAGTGTGTACCCAATGAATTTGCCAGGATTTAAAAGTGGATGAACACCTGGTTAACACCCTGCTCTTTTTGAGAAGTGTTCAGAGAACCAGGCAGGGGGTGAAGTTCCTACCATCGAGACCGACGGCTTTACGTCCCTTCCGAAAGGACACTGAGTGCCACCCAACCATTGGCCACTTTTCACAAAGGTCGGGTGGGGGAGAAGGTGTGATGCAGAAGACAAACCTCTGTCCTTGATGTCAGCGTATATCATTCTGCATATCTGTGGAAAAATTGCTGGTTAAATTGCTGTTGGGACTCGAACCTGGGACCTCTAATCTCAGTCATACGCTCAGGCGACTGAGCTACCTGCTTCCCTTATAAAGACTGCTAGCTTTTACATGTTTTCTGAGTTACTGGGTGGGGTTGTAACCTTGAGCATTTTTTGTCTTAAAATATCGGGGATAGCTAAAAGATATTTTGAAGCTTGTAGTAAAATGTGAAAATTAACAAAACAAATGAAAATGTAAGGGCATCTATTAAAGCTCAGGTAGTTTGAAATTATCAGCCCTATTTCTGTATATACTTCCCTCAATAAGCCTATTCTCTATACCAGCTTTAAATAGTCAAGCATACTGTCCTTCTGACAGTTCTTGTTTCTTTTCTTGTTCTTTATCTACGATTGCCATTGTCTGTATATGCTCATTTTCATACATGGTAAACTGCCGTTATTCCAATTCAATGTTTTTATCCCTAACTTAATTACCTATTTCTAAATAATTGGAAACATTATTTTGAGAGTATTGAGATGGGACATAACATGCACTATGCAACATGCACTATGCAAGAACAAATTTGCCTATCTGGCCATGTACATTACAGTCTCAATACATTTTCATTTTGAAGAAATACACAAAGAAATGATATTGGATATGCCATTTATGACATCCCACTTTCCACAGCAAGGTCAATTTTTAACATACTTGTGAAATCTTGAAGTTCAATAACTCCTAAATGGAACAAAGATATCAAATCTTTTTTTGTTCAACAATTTGTTTATTAATAGTCCTTTATCATATATGTGAAAATGAAGATTCACGGGCATATACCTTTAAACTAAGGCTGAGTCAGGTACTGGGTACCCACCCCAAAAGGTAGAAAATATCAGGTACGATTACCATGATTTAAGTGCTAGCCTAATAATATACTAGTTCCGCGAAAAGTTTTGATCTGAAAAAAAAAAATGTTTTTTGGATACCCGGATCGGAACTGGGTAACAGTAACAGGTACCCAGTTCCGATTTTTGCTACCCATCTCAGGCCTACTTTAAGCTACAATTAACCTCGGACTTGTTCCTTTTTTGTGCAGTATCTGAAGAAGCTGTATCATCAGGAGCGTGTCGTGGATGAAGTCAAACTAGCCTTGAAACCATTCTACCAGAAGAAGGACATCAACAAGGATGAATACAAGGAGATTATGAGGAAAGCTGTCAACCAGGTAAAGAAGCTTTTGATGCAGACCCCTGAAGGGGCCAGATTTGCATACTGAAAGTTGGGAGGGGGTAGGGGGTCACAAAATTGCAAATTTGCCAGATTTTGGCCAGCCAAAAAGTTGTGAATAAGTGCATCATATCAAGATGCAACTGGTATCATGCTACCATATGCGATGTAAGTAATGCCCAGTGCGCTTATGAAAAATACAATTGTACCATTTTGTGCAACCTAAGTTTCTTCCTAATAGTTATTAATAACTCCATGGGCTTTTAAACATTTGCACAGTTAACACTGTATGGGAAGTGATACTTCAGACAATGTATGGGAAGTGATACTTCAGACACTGTATGGGAGGTGATACTTCAGACACTATGGAAGTGATACTTCAAACACTGTATGGGAAGTGATACTTCAGACACTGTATGGGTAGTGATACTTCAGACACTGTATAGGAAGTGATACTTCAGACACTGTATGGGAAGTGATACTTCAGACACTGTATAGGAAGTGATACTTCAGACACTGTATGGGAAGTGATACTTCAGACACTGTATGGGAAGTGATACTTGAGACACTGTATAGGAAGTGATACTTCAGACACTGTATGGGAAGTGATACCTTAGACACTGTATGGGAAGTGATACTTCAGACTCTGTAGGGAAGTGATACTTCAGACACTGTATGGGAAGTGATACTTCAGACACTGTATAGGAAGTGATACTCCAGACACTGTATGGGAAGTGATACTTCAGACACTGTATGGCATGGTTATTCACATAGTTTCAGAGAATTGATGGCAGTGATTAAACTGTAGGTTTTTTTTTTTGGTTAAGGTAGGTGGAAATTGATCTGGAAGGTCTGTATGTTAGTAACAAAATGAATTTGAATTGTTTTATTTTAGGTATGTCACAGTAAAAACGGCGAGATAAATCCAGTGAAGATTCGGAGATTGGTCGAAGGCTACGTGAAGAAATTCCAGTACTATCGAAAGCACGGGAAAGCCAAGTCATCAAGCACTAATGTGAAAACGCTGGTCAACAAAGGGAAAGGTCTTGGGTTGAAGTAATGCCTGACGGGTCGTGCCTGAGGGTCAATGGTTTTGCCTTAAAGAGTGTGTTAGGGTTGATGGTGATGCCTTTAATGGTGATGCCTTTTAATGGTGATACCTTGGAAGGGCATGATACTGTGGAGGGTATTAAGGACTTCACCACAAGGGAATAAGGAATACATTGGTTCAGTTCTCCGCCTTCAACCCTGCACCAACGAACTTTTTCATGAGGCTTGTCAGCTCAAAGATGATACAAAATTCTGAATCCTGGCGACAAAACTCTCGTAAGCAAAAAGTGGAGGATGCCCAAGCAGGTTGTTTGAGTAGGACTTTGACGATAATTATCTGATAAGAACAATCTTCCGAACAAAATTTGCATTTAGATTTTTGTCGTCTTATGTGAAAGGGCAGAAGATTAAAGATGACGTAGGGAGACGCCAAAAGTTATTTGGTTATAAAGGTTTGGAATTTAACATGTCAAGGGTGTCCTGAAAATGGCTGGTATCACAAGTCTACCAGGGTACTCTTAAAATGACTGGATTCACAAGTTTACTAGAGTATCGTTGAAATGACTGGTATCACAAGTCTACCAGGGTACTCCTAAAATGACTGGATTCACAAGTTTACTAGAGTATCGTTGAAATAACTGGTATCACAAGTCTACCAGGGTACTCTTAAAATGACGATTCACAAGTTTACTAGAGTATCGTTGAAATGACTGGTATCACAAGTCTACCAGGGTACTCCTAAAATGACTGGATTCACAAGTTTACTAGAGTATCGTTGAAATGACTGGTATCACAAGTCTACCAGGGTACTCCTAAAATGACTGGATTCACAAGTTTACTAGAGCATCGTTGAAATGACTGGTATTACAAGTCTACCCAATTGGAAATGACATTGAAAGGTCACATTTCTGAAGTCTTCCTAGTATCTCACAAATGTTTTTAGCATATTACTGGTACAGCAGCTGTGAAAGGTATATGGACGGGTGTGCACCAGGAGGAGCTTCAAATTCTGAACAGAATACTTTTTGAATTACCTCAGATTGTGGTTTTTGAATTACGACTAATCATGATTTAATTACGCTTAACATGTTGATCCCTTGTGGGCGATGTTTAGGCCAAAACTTTGATGTTTCTGCATGTTAAAGATTCTACTTTAGGTGTAAATGGACTAAACTTTGGATGGATGGTAACAATTTGAAAGGAGCTGGCACGTATTCCAGGTAAGGTGCTATTAAACCCAAACATAATACCAACCAATTAATACACGGAAAATTAAAAAAATCAGAGGTGTCATTTTTGGTTCCGATGTGATAGCATCAGGAACCTATGCGGTCATGATGGCATGTATGTATGTGCCCTATTGTTTTTGATTGTGATGTCATGCATATTAATGAGTAGGCGGGGCTGAATGTAATTTTTTTTAAATGTTTATATTTTAGCAACAGCATGTCTGTTTGATTTCATATTTGATATAGATATGATGTTGGCTGATGTGTCCATATTCATGATGTAAACTCATTGAATTATATTAATATGCATAGTGGGCGGGGCCTAATATAATTTTGCTGAAAAGAACCTGTAAATGGTATCTCAAGAACAGTAAACTGGATTTATGTCATAGTATTTGGTATGCAGATAGCCCGTGGTCTGTAGATGTGCCCTAATGTTTTAAGGGTTATAACCAGTTTGAAGAATTATTAATGAGTTTAAAAGTTGTGATGTATGAAAGAGAGGACAGTTCAAAATCTTTAATGTAATTCTTTGAAATTCTGTCCTAAATTTCAGTCGCTGAAAATCAGTTGACTTTTTTTCTCCTGCTAAATTTTGACGATGGAAAGTCAAAATCTCTTGCTAATTAATATTCAAAAGCTTTCATGCAAAGAACGTTGGGGAAGAATTGAAAAATAACAGGTTACCATGACAAAATTCATAGATTTTTGTGATGTCCCAAAATTACAATAAAATTTGCATAATTTATAATAATCAGGCCTTGAAATTCAGAACGCTGTAAAATGGTTAATTTTCAACTGATTTTGATGAATGTTTTGCTTGTTTTCATAGTTATTTTCTTTCAATTCAGCTCAAGTTGTTGCTACCTGTCCTTAGATCTTGAACACTTTTTGTAGGAAAATACTAATTAGCCTAAAATACTAATCAGCCTAAAATACTAATTAGCCCAAAATACTTATTAGCCCAGAATGCTAATTAGCCTAAAATACTAATTAGCCCGAAATACTAATTAGCCCGAAATACTAATTAGCCCAAAATACCAATTATCCCAGAATACTAATTAGCCTAAAATACTAATTAGCCTAAAATACCAATTAGCCTAAAATACTAATTAGCCCAAAATACTAATTAACCCCAAATACTCATTAGCCTAAAATACTAATTAGCCCAAAATACTAATTAGCCCGAAATACTAATTAGCCCAAAATACTAATTAGCCCAAAATACTAATTAGCCTAAAATACTAATTAGCCTAAAATACTAATTAGCCCCAAATACTAATTAGCCCAAAATACTCATTAGCCCCAAATACTCATTAGCCCAAAATACTAATTAGCCAATACTATTTAGCCCAAAATTGACCTATTTTCCTCAATTTCAAGTTTCTTATACTTAATTTTTCTTTTTTAATTTTGGAGACAAAAGAGTGAATTCTTTTGTAACTTCAGTTAATACCATACATCATTGTGCTCTAATTTGTAAATGTTTTATTGGACTTCTGTAGGAAATGTGGAATTAATTTTGTTATCGTATAATTAGTTACTTGTGTGTTCGCATCATTAGGATTTGTCAACTAATTAGGATTTGTCAATTAATTAAGATTTGTCAATTACTGTACCAGTAGAATGTGACAGTAGCATAAATTTATTTATTTTCATTGTAAATAGACTACAGAATTATGCCATTTTTGCAGACATAAGAATGTAAATAAATATTTTGGTTCAGAAGGCATTACACTGACAGTTGATGAGGACAAATAAGAAATGTTTTCTGAATTTTTAAGCTGATAGAATTGTTTTAGTTATGAAATAGGCTGCATGCATGCACAGCAACCTAAAGTTAAAGAAAGTGATTCTCAAATTTTGTTGCGATATCGCTCATCATCAAAATCCTGGTATTGGGGGAATTGATAGAATAGGAGATGGTAATAACACCTTTCTGAAGATTAATTTGAGAGGAAGAAGAAATACAATCTGTATCTTACTGGGTTTTAGTCTGGGTGGGGGCGTTGGGGGTGGGGGGATTAGTCATCCTTAGAATGCTTTCTGAGAGTGCGCTCAAGTAATTTCTGGATTCCTCACAGAACAGAAATGAGTTTTAGGCCCGGGGTTGTTGAGTGCATGGGAAGATTTGTCAGTCCCCCCAAATGTTTCTTAAATTATAGTAACAGCAAATCCTTTTCTTATGTTGGTGTTGCACTGCATCATTTTCCAAGCCCTGGCAGTTGTGTTAGGGTGGCACAGTAATTGGTGATGTACTACCTCTAGTAAAGAAGTGACATAGCTGGTTATATTACTGCACTTATTTTTTCATGGATTGTCCTGATTGTTCAATAAATTAGACAATTAATCTAATATTTTTAATATGTTCTGATTTAAAACAAAACAAAGTGTTCTTAGACACACCTGCTAGCAATCTGATTATTTTGTATTTATTCACATCGGAAACCTCGTGGAACGTTGGGTTAGTTTCCGAACGAAACATATCTTCGATGGGGAATCCAAATACATCTGTGGTTTTGGTTTTAAGCATAGTACTTATCAGTGTTTCTGAATAATTGTAATTTTTTGTTGTTGGTTTATTATCTTCGTTGGTGAAGAGCGAATGTAGCATCTTTGCCGTTTGTCCGTCCGTCCACATCTATTGTCTGTCCGGCCTCTTGCATTGTTCAGCTACTAGGGAACAAAAGATTGCTGCCCAAGAAAAGGAATTCCAGCTATTGTTATGAAAAGAAATTTATATAAAGGAGAACAAATGCATTTTAGACTGGAATAGCAGCAATTAAAGGATTTGTTCTGGGATAGAAAAATAAGAGTTCAATAATAGAACTGATGACTGGATGGAATTTCTAATGAAGTGTCTTGGAAATGAATAGGGAAAAAACAAGGTTTCCCAGGAATAGAGTGGAAACAGACTTATGATAAACTCCAAGTTAATCTGCAATGCATTTTCATTCTGATTTGGTAGATAGAACAGCCCTATTTAGTCTTAAGGGAAAAAATGTTGAGCATGTTTATATTGGAAATGTTAAGATTTAAGTTATGGCTGGGGTGGGGTGGGGTAGTTGTAGTGGAGGTTATAGTGAATGTTGGAATGATGAGTTAAGAGTATATTTGTTTGATGAGTGGATGGTAAAAGGTGGATTGGGGTAGTAGGTGAATGGGGATGGTAGGTGAATTGGGGATGGTAGGTGAATGGGGGATGGTAGGTGAATGGATAATGGTAGGTGAATGGGGGATGTTAGGTGAATGGGGATGGTAAGTGAATGGGGGATGTTAGGTGAATGGGGATGTAAGGTGAAGGGGGATGTTAGGTGAATGGGGGATGTTAGGTGAATGGGGGGATGTAAGGTGAATGGGGATGTAAGGTGAATCGAACGTTAGGTGAATGGGGATGGTAGGTGAATGGGGATGGTAGGTGAATGGGGGATGGTAGGTGAATGGGGATGGTAGGTGAATGGGGATGGTAGGTGAATGGGGATGGTAGGTGAATGGGGATGGTAGGTGAATGGGGATGGTAGGTGAATGGGGATGGTAGGTGAATGGGGGGATGGTAGGTGAATGGGGATGGTAGGTGAATGGGGATGGTAGGTGAATGGGGATGGTAGGTGAATGGGGATGGTAGGTGAATGGGGATGGTAGGTGAATGGGGATGGTAGGTGAATGGGGGATGGTAGGTGAATGGGGGATGGTAGGTGAATGGGGGATGGTAGGTGAATGGGGGATGGTAGGTGAATGGGGGATGGTAGGTGAATGGGGGATGGTAGGTGAATGGGGGATGGTAGGTGAATGGGGGATGGTAGGTGAATGGGGGATGTTGAGTTGATAGACGTGAGGGGATGGGAGTTAGAGGAAAGAGTGTTGTCTGGAAGATGGTAGAATGATTGGTAGATGTAGGAAGATGGTGGGATGGCATGCGGACAGGATGGAATGAAATGTGGGACAGGGTACCATAGAATGTGGGATAGGATGTCATGGCATATAGGATGGTGGGAAAGCATGTGGGACAGGGTCGTGTGGCATGTGAAGCAAGGTGGCGTGGCATGTGAAACAAGGTATTGTCATGGCATTTATGACAGACTGGGATGGCATGTGGGACAAGGTGGGATGGCACCAGGACAGTGTAATGACATATGTGAGACAAGATGGCATGTCGTCTGAATTTCAGGTGGGATGGGACAGGGTGGGATAGGATGGAATGGCCTGTAAGACAGGGTGGGATGGTACATGAACGGATGGCATGTGGAACACGGTAGGATGGTACAGGGAGGGATGGGATGTGGAACAAGGTGGCATGGTATATGGGACAAAGAGGGATGACATGTGGGACAGGGTGGCATGGTATATGGGACAGGGTGGCATGGTATATGGGACAGAGTGGCAAGGTATATGGGACAGAGTGGCAAGGCATATGGTGAGATGTCATCTTGAATGCAGGTGTGATGGAATATGGATCATGTTGTGAAATGGTATCTGGATTTCATTATGATTTCCTGTAGGGAGGGATATAGGATGGGACATGCAGAACAGAGGGTGGGATGGCAGTTGTGACATAGGGTGGAAAGCATGTTATTAGTGGCGAGAGGATTTGTATCGTTTGCGATGTCTGGTTTTATATATATTGTAGCCAAGTATTCATCTTAGATTCCATATCTGAGCAGGGAAGTGCCATAATCTTGAGTATGTCTTAGATTCCATGTCTGAGTATATTGTAGATCCCATGTCCGAGTATTTTGTAGATCCCTGTCTGAATATAGCTTGATTCCCAGTCCTGAGTATACCTTAGATTCCATGTCTTGAGTATATCTTAGATTCCATGTCTGAGTATATCTTAGATTTCTTGTCTGAGTATGTTTTGGATATCATGTGTGAGTATATCATAAATTACATGTCTAAGTATATCTTAAGATTTCATATCTGAGTATATTGTAGATTCCTGTCTGACGATATTTTGGATTCCTTGTCTAAGTATACCTTAGATTCAATGATTGCGTATATCTTAATTTCTATGTCTGAATATATCTTAGATTC
>JAIGNY010001475.1:0-23357 GCA_020152595.1 Chiridota heheva | reverse complement strand
AACCAGTCGGAATAACGTACAACATACACAGGTTTTTGTTAATATTTTGGTTCTCTTTTCAGCTCAGATATTTTCTTCCATGCTACCTTCCATGGTTTGTTGATTAGAAGTGAAGTTTAAAGGTCACTTAATTATGCACACAACAACAAATTTATATATCAGCCAATCAGCGCAGACCTTTTGGAACACACCTTCTTCTACACGCGACTGATTGGTCATCTATTTATACGTAACCAAGCAACCAAGTTAACCACCTGTTTGTATTCTCACATAAATTATGACATTATGTCCTTAGAATATTACTATTACAGAGTGTACTTTTTGTAAAAACGCAACACATTACAAAGTGTTCCGAACTAATTGGGCAATATTAGAATCTACCTAATTCGTCGTTTCTGTGGTATTTTAACACTTGATTTTCACCTGTGCACATTTTATATATATATTTCTGATGAAAAGTATAAATTACCAGGTGTGATTTCTACTTACCATCACACCCCTAGCAGTATAAGAGTGTGTCACTCGCCTCAAAATGTATTAAACTTTTTTCTAAATATTTTATAACATCAATGCATTTTATAACATAGTTTGCTTTAATAAGATTGTTTGTGATAATCTCCCTTTTGCAAAACTTGGTTTATTTCATAACATGTTTTAGGTTAATAATATAATATCAAAAACATGGCATGACTTTTTGTCAAAATCTATATTTTCAAAATTTCCATGAAATAATTTTGATAGACTCAGATGACAAACCATTATTTCACTGCATTGATATTTGAGCATTTGAATATGGTTTGAGGCTTATGACCTAATACTGCTTTTCTTTTTACTGTTCTTATTCTTTATACTTCTTGCAAAGAATGTACAGTTCTTAATTTTCTACACATTTCTGTGATGTAGTGTTGAATCTTACTGCACCAAAAGTCACTCTTGCTCCAGAATCTACAGCCTTCAAATTTTTCTCTGTGGTAAACACAATGAAGCGCCGATTACCGAGTTCCATTTTATAAACTGTCGATCTGAAGAATGTCCAACTCTTTCTCTACGGTATAGGCACAATGAAGCGCCGCCTATACAAGTTCAAGTCGGCATAGCCAATCCTGCTCAAGAGAATATTACTTTGTAGTAATGACGTCCCCATCCATTTCTGGGTAGAAGTTCATTTTGACGTGATGCATTGAAGATTTGTTGTGTAGAGATGCTGCGAGTTTCATATAAACACACTTGGTAGCAATTCTGATTAATTTGTTTTAGATGCACTATTTCATTTACACATGAACTAACAATATTACAGATTTTACACTAACCCATCCCTGTTTTGTCCTGAGGGAGCTACTTAGTACCCATAGTACACATATGATATTACTAGTATTTAACATATCATATTCATATTCATATTTTACTCTCTTACTACTGTGAAGTGTTTAATCAATGTTTTAAGTTGACAAGTACTTATTTGTAACCTTCATAACTTACTGTGGTGTCTTCCCAATTTTTAGTTGGTAGTTTCAATGTATAATTCTTATTTAATTATAACCACACAAGCTTCTGAAGTGCTTAACCAATGTTTTAATGTTGATGTAAAACTAAATACAAATCTTCACTTTGCAGTTTTGAAGTAACTTTTCCCACTTTTGTTAAGTTGGTAATATGAATGAAAATTTCACTCCTTTTATTTGAAGTGAATATACCAATTAATTTGGTAAACTTGATACCTAAGTCTCCACTGAACAGGAACAAACATTTCTTGAAAATAATTCAAAGGATTTTGGGTATTATTTTGTGTAAATAATTAACCTGCAAAAACTTGCTGTATTTTTGTAATACAAACTTGTGCTCTATTTACAATCAATAATCAAAATTTTGCAAGATATGAATTATTTCAACTCTGGCCAGCCTCTCCTTGACAAACTGTCAGCATTGGTGTTTGTTACACCTTTCCTGTATTGAATGTCAAAAGTAAATTGCTGCAGTGTCATAGACCATCTCATTAATCTGTTGTTGGATGATCTGGTATTATCCAACCATTTCAAAGCCTTATGGTCTGTTATGACTGTGAATTTGTGACCCTGTAGATAGTACCTTAACTTGTTCATGGACCATACTATTGCCAGGCACTCTTGTTCAGATACTGAGTAATTTAATTCATTAGACAGCATTTTTCTGCTAAGATACACAATTGGGTGTTCTCTGCATTCACTATCTAATTGACTTAGCACAGCTGCAATTCCTGTTTTTGATGCATCTGTTTGGAGCAAGAATGGCCTATCAAATTGTGGAGCTGCTAGTATTGGTTTAGTACTGAGATATTGCTTCAACGTGTTGAAGGCTTGTTGGCATTCCTCGGTCCAATTCACTAGTTTAGGTTCTTTCTTTTTGGTTAGATTTACCATTGGTCTAGCAATTTCATCATAGTGTGGCACAAATTTCCTGTAGTAACCTGTTAGCCCTAGAAATGACCTAACATCTTTCTTGTTTACTGGCTGAGGAAACTGTTTGACTGCTTCTATTTTGTCTAGCATTGGTTTTATCTGACCATTTCCTATGGTATGACCCAAATAAGATACTTCATTACATGCAATTTTGGACTTAGATGGTTTGATTGTTAATCCTGCATCTTGTATTTTGGTTAATACTGTGTCCAGATGTCTTAAATGGTCTTCCCAAGTGTCAGAAAATATGGCAACGTCATCTATGTACTGTCTACAATACGGTTTGCATTCTTTCAATACCTGATCCACTAATCTCTGAAATGTTGCACTTGAATTCATCATTCCAAAAGGCATGACATTGTAGGCATACTGTGCACCAAAAGGTGTAATAAAAGCTGATTTTGCTTTTGCCTGAGGATCTAATGGTACTTGATAAAATCCTTTGGTCAAGTCTAGAGTTGTAATGTATTTTGCCTTAGCTACATCATCCAAAATTTGGTCTATTCTGGGAATTTCATATGGATCAAATACAGTAACTTTGTTCAGGGATCTGTAGTCCGTGCAGACTCTTATGTCTCCATTTGGTTTCTTTACTACTACAATTGGTGATGCATAGGCACTAGCTGTTTCTTCTATGACCCCCAATTTTACCATATTATCAAGTTCATCCTTGATTTTCTGTTTCATAGACTGTGGCGTTCTATATGCTCTGTGTCTTATGGGTATTTCATTTGTGGTTACCACCTTGTGTGATATGACCTTTGTTTTACCAGGAACATCAGAAAATGCTTTTGAATGCTTTTTGAGCACTGTTTGAACCTGTTTGTTTTGTGTACTTGATACCTGATCAGAAATTTTGGCATCTTGCCAAGTTTGAGTTTGTTCATACACTGGACCAATGCTATCATCCAAAAATTGAACTTCAATATCATGGTCAATTGTGTTTGATTCATCACCTATTTCTTGTATCAAACCTGTCACACAAAAGCATTCTTTCACATCTCTGGCTTGTTGCCTAGTGTAGTATTTCTTGATCAAATTTGCATGCAAAGTGCGGTAGGGTTTTCTCTTGTCTGGCATGTGTATTTCATAATTGACCTCTCCCACTTTCTTTTGAACTCTATAGGGACCCTGCCATTTTGAGTCAAGTTTTCCAGCCCCCATAGGAAGAAATACTAGCACCTCTTCTCCCACTCTATACTCTTTGTCTTTAGCATTTTTGTTATAATGCTTTTCCATGGTATGTTGAGCTTTTGCTTTGTTGAGGTTTGCTTGTGCCATCCACTTGGTCATGTTGGACATGATTTTTAGCAAGTTGGATGGTATGTCTTGTTGTGTTTCTTTGTTTAAAAACCCATCCTTTATCAAACTCAATGGACTTCTCACTTGCCTGCCATACAGTAAATGAAATGGAGAGTATCCTGTGAAAGCTGATGATACTTCTCGATATGAAAACAAAAATAATGGAATATGTTTGTCCCAATTTTCTTGTTCCTCCCCCTCTAGAGAATTTATCATAGCCTGCATGGTACCTATGAACCTTTCTGTGAGTCCATTGGTTTGTTGATGGTAGGGTGTTGTGGGTATCTGAGTTATTCCCAACCTTTGACACAAGTTTTTCATGAGTTTAGACATGAATTGTGAACCTTGATCATGAACAATTTCACTAGGCAAGCCTACTCGTGAAAAAATTTCAATCATTGCTTGGGCTACTGTCTCTGCTCTTGTGTCTGGTATAGGTATAGCTTCAGGATATCTAGTTGCATAGTCACATAACACTAAGATATATTTGTTACCATTTTCAGTGACTTCAAATGGTCCCTTCAAATCAATGCCTACCCTTTTGAATGGGATATCAACAAGAGGTAAGGGTCTCAACATTTGTTTATTTGCCTGTTTACCTTTGCTCATGAACTGGCATTGTTTACATGACCTACAATGATCTCTGACGTCATGATTTATTTTCGGCCAATAAAAATGCTGAGTGATCCTATCAGTTGTCTTTAAGATCCCTAGATGACCTGACTTATCATGTGCTATGTCTACTATGTGCTGTCTGTACTGTGTGGGTAAGATTATCTGATCTTCCACTTGTTTCCTCAGTTTAGTTTCCTTTGGACACTTTCTCATCATAATCCCAGTTGTATCCCTATAATAACCAGTATTTTGATCTTTGATCTTTTGCTGTGTTACTAGGGACAGTCTAATACCTTCCAGTGTAGGATCCTGATTTTGCAAATTTATCAGCTCTTGTACATTACCTTGTAACAGTGAATGTACATTCTGGTCTAGTACAGGGTCTTCCTGAATTATTTGCTGATCTTGTTTACCTGGGGTATTTTCTGAGTTTTGAGGTGTCTCATTTTGTTCTTGAAATTGTCTCATATCGTCTTGTGCTACAATTTCTTGTAGCGCATCTTGTTTTTGTGCTCTAGTTAGGACCAATATATTAGGCGGTGTCAAATCATCCCATGAATCTAACTCGCGTCCTAACAATACATCATAGTCCAAATCCTCGATTACAACTACCTCTACCTGTCCTGTAAATCTCTCACTCTGAATATGAACACTAGCAGTAGGTGCCTGAACATCCCCCTCTATTCCTTTGATAGAAATAGTATTTCCTGTCAAACATGAAGCTGGTACCAATTTGTGATTCACTGCAGTTTTATTGCATCCAGAATCCCTAAATATTTGAACATTGTTGTGCTCAAGTTTTCCAGGAATCAGAAATCTTTCATGACTAGAATTCTTTGGTTCACCATACTTGTCATTTTGATTCAGACCTGCCATGTTTTGTGTTTGTTCACATCTATAAGCTTTATAGTTTCCTCTGTTTTGGTTAGGAAAATGTTGTTTTCCTTGTTGATTCCCTTGAGGATTTTGCCTATTTTGCTGTTGATATTGCGGATTGACCTATTCTGCTGTTGATATTGAGGATTTGACCTATTCTGCTTCTGTGGAGGTCCCCCATTTGTCCTGTTTTGATTTTGTGCAGGATTATTGGGTTTTAAACCTGAATAACCACCTGCATGTTTGTCATTCTTGAATGGATATGGCCTCTTGTTATGTTTATAGCCAAATCTTTGCTGTTGAGAATTCTGTGAATTACTCTGTGACTTACTCTGAGGTGCTTGAGCCTTATTAATTTTCCAATAGTCTGGAATGGTACTAGCAAATTTTTCTGCTTCTTGTGCCAATTTGGCAGTATCCAAAATTTCAGTTCTCATGAGATGAGTCTTCATGTCATTTGGAACTTTTTGAATAACTTGTTCTTTGACCATTAATTGTGTCACTTTCTTAGCATCCTCAGAAGTAACCTCAATGTCAGAATACTTCACCCATGAATCATAAGTGTGTCCTAGCCTTGTTATGAATGACTTGACAGTTTCATGCTCTAGTTTATTCATATTTCTGAATTTTGAGCGGTAAGTTTCTGGAGATAACTGGAAAACTCCCAATACAGCAGTCTTTAATTCTTCATAACCATAATCTTGTGTCATGATACTGTTCATGGCGTCACGAGATTTGCCTTCGAGGCATTGTGATATTCTCCTAACCCATGTTTCTTCGTTCCAGCCTTCACGACGAGCAAAATTTTCAAATGCCGTAAAGTAGGCATCAGCGTCTGTGTTATTACTCAATTTCTGCTTGTATCGGTCAATCTTCTCTCCATCTCCAGAATTACTACTCGTTTCACTAGCAATTTCCTTTTGAGCCTCAATTTTTCTAAATTCAACTTGTCTGTCTAGTTCTTCTTTCTTAATTCTATCTTCTCTGTCTCTTTCGTCCCTTTTAAGTTTTCCTCCCTTTTTCTCTTTCTAAGTTTATCCTCCCTGTCTTTTTCGTCCCTTCTAAGTTTTTCCTCCCTTTCTTTTTCTCCTCCCTTCTAAGTTTATCTTCCCTTTCTTCTGTTCTAATTTGTTCTTCCCTTTCTTCTCTTTCCTCCCTTCTAAGTTTATCTTCTCTTTCTTTTAGTTTATCTCTTTCTATTTCCCACCTTCTTTGACTTTCTGATATTTCATTTTGATTTTGAGAACCATTAGGATGGTTGGCCTGTGGTAGAATTGAATTGACGTTCTGACCCTGCTGGCTAATGTTCTCATGACCAACTTGGTGTTGGTCAATATGCATAGACAACGGGTCAGTTTGGTCATTCTCATCTACCACAGAGCCAGCTCCTTGACTTACATCTTGGTTGGTATCCATGTGTACCTGTGTATGAGATCTTAAAACTCTGTGTGATGTGATATGTACGCTTGTTCGTGACATGAATAGTGATCTATTGTGCACATATCACAACACACAAGGTGTTTACACATATCTAAAATACGGGGAACAATGCTAAGCTATCCTATCTATGCCTAAATTATGTGCATCTAAAACTTAGTATAATAATGCTACCTTTATCTCGGATGTACTGCTCACCATGTCAGAACTGCCCAGTCACAGCAATGTAATGTTCAGACGTCGTCCAGTCTTGTACACGACCAGGTCAATGCACTGCTGCAGACGCAAATGTCTAATTATTTTTGCTGTAAATGGCGATGGCTCCGAGCAGATGCAACCTATCTTGGTACACTTTTAAGTTTCACAACACGGCACATAATCTTCTGGAATGTAGCGATAGCTGCCAATTTTGGTTCGTGTTCATTGTCCACACCGTAGATTGCAGCGTAAGCTTTAGTTTAACGTACGAATTCGTGGCGTGTAAATGGGTGTAAATTCGTCTCAAAACACCGCCAGTCACCATGTGAGGAATAGCTGTAGTCGAGCGGTCTTTAACTACACAAATCCAGATAACCAGTCGGAATAACGTACAAACACACCAGAGTTTTTGTAATCTTGGTTCTCTTTTCAGCTCAGATATTTTCTTCCATGCTACCTCCATGGTTTGTTGATTAGAAGTGAAGTTTAAAGGTCAACTAATTATGTACAAACAACAAATTTATATATCAGCCAATCAGCGCAGACCTTTTGGAACACGCCTTTTCTACACGCGACTGATTGGTCTATCTATTTATACGTAACCAAGCAACCAAGTCAACCAGCTGTTTGTATTCTCACATAAATTATGTCCTTAGAATATTACAGAGTGTACTTTTTGTAAAAACGCAACACATTACAAAGTGTTCCGAACTAATTGGGCAATATTAGAATCTACCTAATTCGTCGTTTCTGTGGTATTTTAACACTTGATTTTCACCTGTGCACATTTTATATAAATATTTCAGATGAAAAGTATAAATTACCAGGTGTACATCAGAGGAGTTAACAAAAAGTGAGGTCAAAGGTCATTTAGGGGCCATGAGGTCATTCTTGATTTTGGAGCTAAAGGTTAACATTTGACCATTTTCTGCACATGCTTGAATGGATTTTGATGTCACATGGACACAATGACCCTTGGGTGAGAGACATCAGAGGTTAACAAAAAGTGAGGTCCAAAGGTCATCTAGGGGTCACTTGAGGTCATTGTCAAATATGCTCAAAATGGCCCTTCCATCTACAGAATTTTGTTAGATTTTGATGTAACTTCAGTTTGTTTGTTTGTTTGTTTATTTCTTCTTTACCCTGGGTCCATATTCAGAGGAATTTAAAGTATCCCTCTGTTCTCCCATATGGCCCAGCAATTTTAAAAATATACAAAGCAATTATATTACAACTTAAAAATATGCTAAAAAGCATACACACAACTATAATGACTCAAACAATTACAAAGTGATATTACATCTTGTGCCTTACAATACTTATTTAAATGACAAAATCAGAATGATGGAAGAACTGCGTTTAAAACAACACTAACTACATCAATTAAGATATCGCATAATTAAAAATTTAAAATACATTTGTCATTAAAATTGCACTCATACATCTTAATATGACAGATTTAATTTGCACAGTAAGAACATTACATCAAACCTTATTGCACATGGGGTGACTTAAGATAAATTGCAGTTAAGTACTGGCTTTGAATGAAACTGTGTTGATAGGGATCGGAAAAGTTATTGCACTGTTTAATTTGTTCCACTATATTGCCCCCTGTATAGGAATGAACGCTACCAGATTCACGAGCCTGGCTTTACTGGTTTAATTTTTACCGTGCATGTTTTGCTCTAGTCCCTATGTTGTGACAGCACTAACTAAAGTAAATAGTCAAAGGGCAGTTGGGACAAGACCAGCCATGCATTTATAAACAGCAATGCTCAGATGGTAATCTCTTACGTTAGGTTAAAATTTCCCATTCCATTTTAGCACGGATGATATTCTGAACTGGTTCCTAACAGGGACTTTGAGAATGGCTCTGGCTGAACCGAATCTGTAGGCGCCGATCCTATCTTGTAAGGTTTACCACAATTCCCAAACAACATCACAATAATCAAGTCTGGGAGAAGAGGGAATTGTGTAATATGGTGAGACTTTCAGTTGAAAGATATTTCCTTATTCTGTAGAAACAAACCAATATATTTTGTGACAGATGAAGTAATATGAGCAACATGGTTATTCCAAGATAGAGGATCAAAATGCATACCAAGATATTTAAATGTGAATGAACAGTTTCTAAGAGGAGTACTTTTAAGCAAACACCCAGAGGATTTCTACTAAGTTTTTGAGCTGACCCAAACAGCATAGCTTTAGTTTTTGAGGCATCTAGGTGAGTTTGTTCCCTTCCATCCACGCTGCAACTTCACTCAAATCTGTATCGAGTTTGTTGTTTATTTCAGCTTTACCTGCATAAAAATTGCAGTGTCATCAGCATAAAGATTGATCTTGCAGTGTGTGATGACTTTGGGCAAGACTGTTGATGTACAGCGTGAATAGAAGGGGCTAAGAATCGATCCCTGTGGGACACCAAACTTGAACAAGCAGTTTCTGATATTGTCATTGATTTTGTTACTTGCCTTTCTACCTGTAAGATATGATTTAAACCAGTCAAGCTCCAGACCCAGCAAACCAAAACTTTGCAGCTTGTTAATAAGAATGGGGTGGCATACTGTATCAAATGCCTTCTTGAGGTCTAGAAAAACTGCAGCACCAACAAGATTACCAGCATCGATACTGGTTTCAAATGTAATCGAGACCTCAAGAAGGGTTGTCTGTGTTGAATGCTGTGGTCTGAAGCCTGACTGTTCATTTGAAAGCATCTTATGATGAGTAAGGTATTCATGGAGTTGATCATGAACTAACCTCTCAAGCATCTTCATAACTACGGGTATAACAGAGAAATAGGACGATAGTTGCTGACATTTGTCCTGGACCATCTTTATAGAGAGGTGTGACCCTGGGATATTTTCCATTTGGGGAGCACAATTCCAGTATTTAAAACTCAAATTAAAAGATATGTCAGAGGTGCAGCAAGTGGGAGCAGCCCTGCTTTCAACAATTTAGGACTGATGTTATCTAGTCCAGTTGCTTTGACATCTAAGTTTTGGAAGCGTTCAATACCTGACTCTCAGTAATCTCTGTGAGACAAATTTAGGTTTACTACCAGATGCACCTTGACTCTGCTGCTGACTTGTAATTGTACTTTCAAACTTACTTGCAAGTTTTTGACCAACACTGGCAAAGAAATTATTGATAGTATTTGCTACATCAGTGTCACTTGTTACTATACCAGTGTCAGTTTCAAGAGATGAAAATTGGTTGCTTTTACCAGGTAAAGAGTTTTCACTGACTTCCACAGCCCACGTGGATCATTTTTGGAATTACTTATACAGCTATTCATGTGCTGTCTTGAGCTTTTCGGCCATATAATTAAGTTTATTTCTGAGTGCTTAGATTTTGCCCAATCTTCAGGGTTTGTACTCTTTCGGCCTTAATCTTTGACACTCACATCTTAACAAAAGGTATTCTCGTTGATCCACCTAGGCTGCTGGTCTGTTGCTCTGAATTTTAATTGGAGCATGATTATCACATATAGGTAAGAAGATGTTAGTAAAGTGTGTCCTATGCATCATCAGGAGATTTTACTTCCTTAACTAGAGCCCAATCTGCTTCAGTAAGATCATGAACATAAGCATTTTCATCAAATCTGGTAAGATCTAGCCTCAATAAAGCTAGCCTTACTTTTTAGTTTGATTGCCTTTCTTGGCTGCATAGATTAAAGAATGATCACTCAATGTGCATGAAACAACCCCACTCTGAGAATACATATGAGGCCTATTAGTCCAGATATGATCTATGCAAGTTGCACTAACTGTAACTCTGGTTGGCTTTTTATAATTTGTTCCATTTGAAACACTGTCATTGTTTTTTTCAAGATTTTTTCCAGTGAGTTTTCTCCTTGTAAGACCGTTGTTATTAACGCCACCCATACAAATATCCCACCCATACCCACCCATCCACTCACTGCAGTGGAGTGGGAGCTTGGGTGAGGTACTACAGTTCGTAAGAATGCAAGGTCAAAGGTCATTTAGGGTCATATGAGGTCATTCTTGATTTTGGGCCTAAAAGGTTAACATTTGAGGCATTTCTGCACATACATGAATGGATTTTGATATCACATGGACACCATGACCCCTGGGTAGAGAGACATTAGCAGGGTTAACAATCGGGGGTTAACAAAATTGAGGTCAAATGTCATCTAGGGTCACTTGGAGGTCATTGGTCTAAATATGCTCAAAATGGCCCTTCATCTACAGAATTTGTTAGATTTGATGTAAGCCCCTACCCATAATACAGACCATCGTTTATAAGGAGCGATCAAGGCCACGCCCTGGCGCCGCTACAACATGCATTTTTATGCGCGATTTACAGTGCTCCTCGGTTTTGGCCGGCAACAACAAAAAAATCAACGAAATGCATCATTCACGCACCACTATCACCGCGTATAAAAAACAGTGCATGGCTGCAAAATTGAACCGTCCGGCTTGCCAGCCAAATTCTACCATCATACCTCAAAAAATTGGCAAATATTCCACTTCTTTTTAGGATTAGTTTCAATATATTATCAATGTGCTATATGCCACATGTTATGAAGATACGAACTAATTAATTGCTACTTTCAATTTAATAGAACGTCGTGTTCTGTTCCTGCTACTATTTTCCGTGAGGTAAACAAACACCATTCACATAAATAGATTTCAGCCAATCAGTACCTTCCAATTATTACGACGCATATGTCTCTCGCATATATATGCATCGCTTCTGTCTCTTGGTCGAACGTTCCGATGTCGTGTAGAATTCACCAAATCCACTATAATTTTATGCTGGACAATTGTTAGCAGGTAGTTATGATAATGTTAAGAATGCAACTCTCGATGGTTTATCATAATGCTTAATGACAAATTGAAGTAAATAATTAAATATTGAGAGAAATGATAAATCAATTGACGTCATTAACGTGGTGTGTCATCTATACTATAATACGCTTACTCTCTCTCTGTCACGCTGTTGCGCTGTCTGTCTGTTTGTCTGTGTCTGTTTGTTCTGTCGTGGTTATTTTCCACCTTCCCGGGTCGCACGCCCCTCAGACTTGGTGGGTGGGTGTAACTTGGCCCGAGCCAGAACAAGTTTGCATTTGTTAGTGGATGACTACCCCGGGGGCCCCTCCCGGGGGTCCTCTCTCTTACTCTCCATAGGCCGCTGTTGTCAGTCTCTCTTATTCACAACCATTGGTCTGGGGGTGTTCCGGGTGTCGCGCGCCCCTCCAACTTGGTGGGTGGGTGTAACTTGGTCCGAACCAGAACAAGTTTGCATTTGTTAGTGGATGACTACCCCGGGGCCCTCCCAGGGTCTAGGGTCAAATTTTAAAATTGCTCCGATTGGGTTCAAAGTTGCTGGACATAAACCTGAGGAGGAGGGGAACATGTTGAAAATCAAGCGGAGGTCATTCGAGGTCAAAGGTCATCTGGGGTCAAATTTTAAAATTGCTCCGATTGGGCTCAAAGTTGCTGGACATAAACCTGAGGAGGAGGGGAACATGTAGGTCATTCGAGGTCAAAGGTCATCTGGGGTCCAATTTAAAATTGCTCCGATTGGGCTCAAACTCTATGCTTTTACAAACCGCGAAAGCCGGGTAATCGCCTAGTTTAAATATAAAAACAACTCTCCTAAGCCACGCCAGGAGAGAGCGTTTCTAGAGTGTGAATCACTCTCTAGGTAATCCCAGGAGCTCAATTTTAACTCTCCTGCTATTTACTTAAACGAAGGACTGGTACCTATGGCCAAGAAACAACTGCCTGTACATAAATAGCGCCCACAATATTCTTTGAATATAGTGATCACTTGAAGGGAACCGCAAAATTCTAGTTCATTTTACGTGGCAGAATGGTAGAAAACAATTCGGAAAACCATATATTTTGCAAAAATTTTGCATTAAAAAAATGAATTGCGTGGAAAATATTAATTTTCGTGGAGAAAATCAAATTGCGCCGGAGAAGGGCAAAATTTAGCTGAGCATTGCAGGATTTCATCATGACAATAGTTGAGCCCTGCCCATTGTACTGAGTGCTCACCACAAATTATTGCTTAAAAGCAGTAATAATGATTTAAATTTTGTGTTTCTTTTCTGGTTCCTTTTGTACAGCGGATCAGCCAATCAACTCCCCATAGTGTTTACTGTCGTCGGAGACACACTTAGCAATATCAAGTATTATGAAGGGTTCATAAATGCGCCAACGATAGGACCAATCAGTTGTCTTGCTTTCCATCCATTAAAGGTGCATGATATTAATTACCCAAAGATTGTTTTGGACATGTGCAATGTATTTTAAAACAGCCGGTCACAAATTTTTCATTGTAAGGTTATTTTTAATGTTGCATCTATATTTTTGGAAAAACAAATAAGCACAACTAGGCAATTAAAGCATAAGCTTACTCTAATGTTAATATAAGTTTGCAGTTGTTGACAGTTGCTCATTTTACTTAAAAAAAGAGCAGTTGCTTTAAAACTAAAATCCAACAAATTCAATTAAGTTTTCATGTTAGTTAAAATTTAAGAAAGAGAGCAATTCCTTTAAAACTCAAATCCAATGAAGATCATACCTTAGTCATAGTAGCACTCAATTTCAATTTTACTTTTTGGATTTCACGCCAAGATTAAAATTCATATTCAATTCATCCAAAGTGGCCCAGTATTGGTAAGGTGCAGCCCTGGCCATGGAATCCACCCTGGGTGTGTGGATTTGTATAGTTAGGATTAATAATAATATGAGGCATTACAAAGTTCTGGCCATGTGTATTTTAACAATTCAACTTGCAGTTGGTTGTTAATCAATCTTTAATAATGCAAGCAAAGATAAAACAAGCAAAACAAAAGATGGAACAAAACTATTATGTACTCAGTTCATTTTCATTCTTTGTTTTTCAGACTCACTTACTGCAGCTGGAAGTAGAGATTCTTTCCTATCAATCTATTCAACAGAGAAGAAAAGATAATGCAGCCCCAAGCTAGCTACAATCATCAACTCAACGACATTTTTGTTAATATCCCATAATGCATCTTGAATGTGGTCAATATCTGAGTACTTGCAAATAGGACTAAAGAGATATAGGCGCTAACCAACGAGCAAAGTCTCATCGTCGCTTAATAGAGGGCCAAATATTTCCATTTTATGCAACGCGGGGCAAGACAAATCGAACGCCACACGGAGATGTTGCGTGATGCACCCACGCTCTGTACTGGAGCGCCACGTAAAAGGGCAAACGCAACTAGCGCGTCGTAGGTTGTTTATCACGCACGGGTTGCAGGTAAAAATGGAATGTTTGGCTCATTACTAAGCTTTTTACTGTGGGGACTTTGCCTGCAAGCACTATATGTTTGTTTAGTACCATTAGGTACATGTACTACGCTGAAATTATACTTGCAAGAAAAATCAGTCATTACCACGACTTGGCGATGTGCATTGCAAACAAAACTGGCACAATCAAAACCAGTACCTGCAACTCGGTATTTAACGTGCTGTTTCTGGTGTTGGATTTCCCATTGGGTGCTCCTTATTTAATACCAAGTATGCCTTGACATTTTAAAAAATTATATTAAGCCAAACAAAAAAACAAGTTTGTTTCATGTAAGCGCGCACATTACCTTTTGAAGCAGTTTTTAGCGATTGCATTTTTTATTTGATGAAATCACCCAAATGTCACTTCATATCAAAACTGCTTAGCGGAAAATGTATCAAGTAAACAAATATTTAAAAAATGATGTCAAATCAGTCTCTGGTGCATTACAAATTAATACAATTTGTTCATTTAGTAACTATTTTGATCATCAGAATTGATAATATTAGGTAAATGTGTAGCTGAAGTTAAAAACTTAAAAAAATTAAAAACGTGAACTGTACAACATGAAACAAACTTGTTTTTTATTTTAGCCGTATTGGCTGACAACTAGTCGTTTGTTTGTCAGTTGTCAACTCGGTGGGTAAGCTCCATCAGCAACTCTGATTCTGTGATAAGAACAATTAATTCTGGTGCAAGTTGATTTGGAGTGTTTCTAAAAATAATCAAATGGCCTCAAGGCACATTTCAGGATCTAAAATGATTCTGAGATTTGAGGAAATAATATGAACGAATACATTGTATAAGTAGTCTTACCTTTATAAAGAAACATTTCCTCGTTCTTTGAAATTTATAATTTTAATTTGGCGTGATTGACCCATTGAATTTACATGTACACTGCAATGACCCATTGAATTTACATGTACTCGGTAATCTGGCACAGTGCAAACCATTCACTACAACAACCACTGCATGCCAACAGCTCTGTTGGTTCCTAAGGGTCAGTGGGGAAAGTAGCCGGTACCCAAGTATCGATGGTGCTATGGTTGGTTGGATTGTGGACAGTTGCAGCATTCAAGATGCATTGTGGGATATGAGACGGTCATCTATTAATCATGCCAATCTACCAGGGACACAGTTCGAAACACCAGTGGATTCTTGTGAACTTATCAACAGCCTGTGGTGATTTGGAGTATCAAAACTTGTACCAAACCAATTGGTTGATCTCGACGTGACACTAAGTAGGTTAGGTTTATAAAAAAAAAAAAAATTATAAGAAGCAAATGTGAACAATAGCCCAACAGACATTGACATGGTCAATGAACATGACTATTGGCTCTTCAGAAGAACTCCATGGCCAATCAAATGGTTCACTGCTGCCTGGTGAGCTGCCATCATGAAGTAGTAAGAAAGTGTTTATGCACTCCAGGTCTTGGAAGGACTGAATCCCTCTCTCAGTGATATTGCGAACAACAGAATCTGGTAGACTGTCCATAAGGGAAGGCAGTGTGAATGAAGCTTCTGTCTAAGCAGCGAGTTCTGGCGACTGGCAAAGGAGAGAGAATAAACAAGTTTTCGAGAAAATCGGGTTTGAAGAAAATGCCAATATAAAATCGAGTTGTGTAAATCAGACATTCATTATATTTTGTACTTGATGTGAAATTTCTATAGTAAAATAAATAAATTTTATCCTTATATAACTTTCAAAAGAAATAAAGACTTATTATTACTGGCAAATTGAAAACAATAAGTACAATCACTATACGTCACTATGAGAAACAGGCAAAACGCATGTCCCTAACCTATACGCCACCTCAGCCGCCGTGTAATCCCTATGGCGTTACTATACGTCACTATGAGAAAAAGGCAAAACGCATGTCCCTAACTATACGCCAACCTTACGTCAGTATGAGAAACAATGTTTTTCATTTTGCCGATATTTCTTAGTTTGTTTACTATATAAAAATGTGTATAAAAAGTGGCGTATGGTGCTTACGCCACTATGAGAAACGGAAAATTTCACTTTCTAACCATACGCCAAATCAAAATTAATAAATTATTAATTAATTAATTTTGGTCTTTGAGAGTTGGCACAATTGAAGATAGTGATATTTAAAACCTATAGGCCAAATATCAAAAACGACCAAAATCACTATTGCTAAGACCGCCCTAGCAGACGAGGAACAACTGGTAAGTTTGACTCACGCTGGGTAAGGTTTTTGGCAAGAAATGTTTCACACATGTATTGGGTTAATAAGCTTAATCATGTAATATCGAAGACCTAAAACGGCACTTCTTTAGAAGCCCACGATCCAGATTAGGTTACGCTCGCAGGCTATAGTGGGCCTAATCGTGGCAAGACTCCAAACAAGATTTTAGCCTGATCTGTGATGTTTCAGGAGCATTTTGAACTGATTTACGATTATCTCGTATATTTATCGCCATTTTGTTTGGTATTTTTTCCAAAATCCTAGGATTGCGCGATTATCCGAATAATCGTTTCTTAAAGGCATATCATTCTTAAAGGCATATCATGGTTCTCAAGATTTTCTATTTGCATGTTTCTGGTGAATCCATTTTATATCCTTTATTATTATTAGGCCTTACCCGTCTTACGGGTGGATGATCGGACCCGCATATCTGAGAGATAGTTCTTAGAGCGGGATAACGGTGTGCCCAGAGTTTAGTTTAGGGGTGTGTAAAAATGATCCTAGAGGTTCGGCCTCACGGTTCATTGCCTCCCTTATACTATGTGCCTCTGCACACTGTTGCCATCCGGTCATCCTCCTTGAGAGGCGCGGACCCTGGGACCTGGTCCCACGGCCGGCGCCATCCTTGTATCAGGTGCCAGGCCGTTTTACGGCGGATAACACACCTGGCGGAGTTTATGATCGGTCCGGGTCCGACATACGAACACGGGCGACACGGTTCCGGATGATTCGGGGTCCCTGTGCCACGGTCACGGGTCCCCTTAGCTCCGTAGGAAAATTAAAGTCCGTGGTTCGGATCCGTTTCGACTATCCTAGATGGGAGGTCTTTGCACCCATCTGGATATTAGCGAAACCGGTCCAGAAACCGTACCGGCCAAAACTAGAGATTTAGCTAACCAAGGATTCTTCCGGCCTACCTTTGAGGTACGGAAGGCATCCCACCCGACTAATTCTCAGTCTTTCTGTTGCTCTTCCAGAACCATGTCTGACGATAAAGATCCAGGACAAACAAGTCCAGGTCCTGTACCACCTGTAAGAAGTTTCTGACTAAAGATCCACACCTGGATTGCATCGTTGTAGGTCGTGTCGCAGGGATGATACCTGTGAACTCTGTAAGGATTGGCCAGGCGAGAGGTGGACGGAGGTAGAGTTGGAGGTAGACCGCAGGGCTCTTCAGGAGCAGCAGCGGCGGGAAGAGAGGCAGAAGAAAAAGGAAGCATCACATGTGCCGCAGGCAGGTGCCACAGTCGAGATCGCATCCGAAGAACTGGACTACGAGGAAGATCCAGAAGAAGTCCCAGGCCAGACTGTGCTAAGCACAGAAGACCCATTTAAGGGCATCTTTCAATCTACGGAGTTCAGTCGGCAGTGGCGTCGGCTATAGCTACGGTCCTCGCCAAGAGACCCGATAGTAGCCATAAGCAGCCTGCCTACGAGTCATCCAGCGGCTCTTCGAGTCCCAGATCACGTTCCAGATCCCCCATACGGCTTCAAAAGTCTCCACCACGGCCTCACACTCCCCAACGGCTACAGAAATCACCCCCGTCACGGCTCCAAAAGTCACCGTCACGGCAGCAAGAGTCCCGTCACACGGTCTACCCGCCAGCGGGGGGCCATAGATCCCGATCCCCATCACGGCGCCATAAATCACCATCACGGGCATCCCGGGACAAATCTCGAGCCGCAAAGATTCCCAACGGTACGAAGATTCCCCAAGCCGCAGGAGCCGAGACCACCGTGGGCATCCCAACGGTATGATCCCACTTACCCCGGGCTCCCCAAAAGCAG
The DNA here is from genome assembly GCA_020152595.1 of Chiridota heheva. Lineage (NCBI taxonomy): Eukaryota > Metazoa > Echinodermata > Holothuroidea > Apodida > Chiridotidae > Chiridota > Chiridota heheva. The sequence continues at coordinate 5,206 of JAIGNY010001475.1, read as the reverse complement.
CCGAGACGGCCTATACGGGGACGACTCCCATGGCAGCCATGGTTCGGGCTATAGCCCACACGGTTACTACGGCAGAGCCTCCCTTGACAACCGAGAGAAAGGCTACTATTACGACCAGGGAACCGCCCGTGAGCACGGCGAAGTGCGAAATTCCCGCGGGAACCGTGATTTACGTGGGGAGGATAGGGGCTACCAAGACAAATTTGACAAATATGATTCCCGTGCCCATCCCGGTCCCACTGAACACCGTAGCGGCAGGCACCACGGCTCCACGGCTCCGCCCGACATCCGTGATATTTGGCTGCCGGGTACCCAGGAGGGGTATGACACCCCACCAACGGGTCACCGCCCACACAGAGACCACGGATAGAATTTCGTGACCGTGACAGCCGTTCCCTGCGGGGCACCGTAGTAGGAGTAGAGAGGAGTTGAGCCGTCAGAGACTTGAGCCACGGGTGAATCTTCCAGGGAGGCAGACACAACCGCAGGGACCCCTATACCCCTGAGCATGATCGGGGCTCCAAGTATCATAACCCCCCTCCCATCCCGGCCCCCTACGGGGACACAGGGATCACGAGAGTGTGGAATATGACTATCAAGACCGCTATCAAAGTAGTTCCAGAGCAGAATTCCGAGACCAAGAGAGGAGTGGAGGAGAAGGTGACCGCGGGGGACCCTCCCACGCAGCAGGGAGGTGCCCTTCATCCCCTAGTGGACACCCTACCAAGAGTCCAGGCCCGTCGGCAGGAAGCACTAAGCCTTCCCTTCCATCGTTTTGGGACAAGATCCTTCCAGCCCCGGTCCCTGAGATCAACGTTCCTCCAACTCAAGAGTCTCACGTTCTCTCCTGGGATGATGTTGGCGAATGTAGACCATCCCCATCCTTCAAGCCAGATCAGAGTAGGTTAATGTTGCAGGACTCCCAGGGTAAGGCGGATTCAGCACGTCGGAAGATCCTTCAAGATTCAGATCCGGGGAAACAGCAGCAAGAGTTTGTTATTACCCCAGAGTTAGGCGAACAGATCCGAGGCTTGGGGGAACCCTATGCCAAGGACTTACCGGAGGATAAGAGCGGAGGTAAAGGGGAAGATCACTGGCGATATTTATCTCCTGAAGTGTCAGCCCCCTTCTTCGCGGCAGCCTTGCTAGACGCCAAGATGCCTGTAGAATTCCCGAAAACTGAGGAAGCAGAGGATCCAGAGCTAGGATTGGCTCGTCGTTCAACACCACCGAAGCCTCCGCGCCCCTATATCCCTATGGTGAAGGATCTACAGAAATACATCAGATCCCTGCAAGACCAGAAATCCGCCCCTCGGATCAAGTGGGTGGAACGTTCCTTCGTGGCCCCTCCTGAGATGGAGAAAGAGTTCTTCGTTCCCCCTCCAGTTCCAGAAGACTGCTGGCAGCAGATGTCTTTGGACAGATACAGCTGGTGTAGACCGGACCAGAACCCCCCCGAAGGGGTGGAAGGTTCCGGCCCAGCTCAGATCAAAGGACCCGCCAAGGCTAAGGAGACTCCGCATAAGGTCCTCCCTTGGGACATCAGCAGAGACAGAGAGCTCCGGGATCTTGAGGCACTCGCGAGAGATGGACTCAAAGTCGCAAATGCAGCTCTGATTACCTTCGCCCACCTGATTAATGGAACGCTGGATCCTTCCAGGGTCATGTCCAAGGAAGCCCAGCGCCGCACTCTCTTTACGCTCAAAGACTTGGAACATGTCTCAGCAGAACACTTCGCCCGCCTGGCCCATCGGCTGGCTATGCAGAGGAAGATCAACGCTGTAAGAGCCCTCAGCCTTACCAGACCGCGTGATTTCCTGGCGACTCCGATTGGACCGGACCTGTTCGGGGGGAAGTGGACAGAACTCCATAACCTGGAAAAGGAAAGGCGGAAGGCCAGGGCGGAGGCGGACAAAGAGAGACAGAAGACAGCAAAGCTCTCCCAAGCGAGGCAGACTGCAGCTTACAGTCACAAAGAATCAAGAACCAGAAGGGCCCACCTAGAGGTGGCCAGAGTCAAAATCAGTCCTTTCGGGTCCCAAAGCCAAACAACAGGGAGGTCCTGGAGGCGGAGGCGGACAGCAACAGAAGAAAGGCCCCCCTCAGGGTCATCATGACAGAGGTGGCGGCCATCCCAGAGGTGGTCCAGCAGCTCGCGGGGGACGAGGTGGAGGTCACTACGGAGGCAGGGGGGGTGGTCCCAGAGGAGGGGGCCACCAGAAGAGGAAATGACTATCCTCAGCCGAGCCTCTCCCTACCCATAGGGGGGAGACTCTCTCAATTCACCGGGGCTTGGGAGTCGGTGACTTCCGACCAGTGGGTACTCAGGACTCTGTCAGAAGGGTACCGATTGGAATTCACCGACTCCCCACTAACACTAGCGGGGCGCAGGAGACTCCATTACCAGCAGATCCCATCAAGAGACAGGCATTGACCAACGAAATCAAGGCACTCCTCCTCAAAAGAGCTATCGAGAAGGTGCCCAGACACAAAGTCGCCTTTTGGTCGACCTTCTTCCTGACACCCAAGAAGTCAGGAGACTGGCGCCCCATTCTCAACCTGAAGGCACTGAATCACTTCATAGATCCTCAACACTTCCGCATGGAAACTCTGGCAGCAGTCCTGCGAGAACTTCAGCCGGACTGGTGGGGAGCCACCCTCGATCTCCGGACGCCTACCTTCATGTCCGATTACATCCTTCAGACAGAAGGTGGCTCGGTTTCTCCATCAGCGGCGTGGCCTATCGATTCCGATGTCTTCCATTCGGACTCTCCACGGCCCCGAGAACGTTCACCAGGGTGGTCAAGACAATCGCCGAACATCTCCGGAGAAGAGGACAATATGTGTTCGTGTATCTGGACGACTGGCTCATCACGGCACCGTCTGCAGAGGCTCTCCGCTCCGAGGTTCAGCAGATCCACCAGCTGCTACAACGCTTGGGGTTCGTCATCAACGAGGAGAAATCCGCTCTTCAGCCATCTCAGTCTCCTCAGTTCCTCGGCTCGATCCTGGATTTCAGAGCAGGGAGGGCGCTCCCTGCCCCGGAAAGAGTAGGAACACAGTCCAGTGCGCCTGGATCCTCCTAGAATGTGTGACAGCTCCAGCCAGACTGTGGATGAGGCTACTGGGGCTCATCGCCAGTCTTACAGCGGTTCTGCCCCAATGCAAACTCCGCATGCGTGTCATCCAGCTCCATGTGCTGTCTCATTACAGTCCTCGCAGGGATTCGCTCTCCAGGCAGATCCCAAACTCCAACAAGGTCCGACTAGCTATCCGATGGTGGACTCGAGAGTCCAACATCCAGCCGGGCCGGGCCTTCCGGCCCCCATCCCCATCCTCTATCCTTACTACGGATGCTTCCAAGACGGGGTGGGGCGCCCACTGGGAGGATATCCAGCTGGCAGGTTCCTGGACACCTACAATAGCCAAGCATCACATCAACCTTCTGGAGCTGTGGACCATTCACCTAGCGCTCAGGAGTCTCCGAAGGAGGCTGAAGGGCCAGACGGTGACGGTCCGGTGCGACAACATGTCGGTGGTGTCCTACATCAACAAACAGGGGGGCACCCGAAGCAGATCGCTGTGTCTCCAGACCATCAAGCTCCTGAAGTGGTGCCAGAGCTTCCAGATCGAACTCCAGGCAGAACATCTCCCGGGAGCGGACAACGTCCTAGCGGACGCTCTGTCCAGACAGGGAACGATGATCCACGCCCCGTCCAAGGTGAGGGGGTGCATCGGTGGAGTGGCAACTGAACCCCAGAGTCTGCAAAGGAATGTTCAACAGCCTAGGACGGCCTCTGATAGACCTCTTCACATCTGCAGCGAACAACAAGCAGCTCCCACATACTGCTCATGGGAGCCGATCCCATGGCATTCGCTCCGGATGCCATGAATCTGTCCTGGGACAGGATCTCAGCATACGCATTCCCGCCGATAGCGTTATACCCAGGGTACTGGACAAGCTCTCGAAGTCCAGCCAGTGCAAGATATTGCTGATTGCACCTCATTGGCCACGACAGCTATGGTTCCCGAGGCTAACATCCATGATGTCAGCGGAACCGTTCTCCCTCCCGATGAGGAGGGACCTGATATGGACCCCGGACAAGATCGGTCTTCCAATAACGAAGATCAAAACCCTGAACCTGACTGTATGGCAACTTTCATCCGATCTTACAGAGCAGCAGGCCTTTCGCAAGAGGCTGCAGCCTTGGCTGCAAAGGCAAGGCGCCCTTCAACCCGAAAGACTTATAATTGCCGCATCAAGAAGTTCACAGGATGGTGCAAGGATCGCAAGATCAATCCTTATAAAGCCTCTGTGGGAAAAGTAGGCGACTTTCTCACCTGGACATTCAACCAGAATGCGAGTTGCCGTTCCATCAGAGCATGCCGTACAGCCATCGCTTCCATTCACCATGGGTTCCCAGACGGAACCACAGTCTCCGGATCCCGATCTTGAATGATATTATCAAGGCGAGCTTCAATGAACGTCCTCCCCCACAAAGCCTGACGCCCGCATGGGATATGCCTCGGGCTCTGCGCTTCTTAGCCGAGGAACCATTTGAACCACCGGACCGGAGCAGCATGATGGATATGTCTAGAAAACCGCTTTCCTGATCGCAGCGGCTTCGGGACGTAGAGTCTCGGACATAGAAGCGCTGTCGGTGGCTAAACACCACCTATCCTTCAGGGAAGACGGTGTTCACCTTCTACCTCGAGCAGGCTATCTCGCCAAGAACCAAACAGTTAACTTCACTCCAGAGCACATTGTCCTCCCTGACCTTCGGAAGGCGGGGAATTCTCCGGATGACGGACCGTGGTGTCCAGTCAGGGCCCTCAGGTACTACTTGAACAGAACAAGGCACTACAGAGGGGAGATAGATCACCTATTCTTAACAGCACAGAAACCGTACAAGGCGGCATCTAAGCAGACCATCTCCAGATGGATAGTGTCAGTCATTAGAGATAGCCTGGAGCGGGATGTGAAACAACTGGAAGGCTCTAACAGCAGGGGCTTCAGAGCCCACGACCTTCGGTCTCAAGCTGCGTCATGGGCCCTCTACCAAGGGGCATCGATAGGCGACATCATGAGCGCCCAAGGTTGGAGTTCCAGTACATCTTTCCGGACGGTATATCTGAAAGACCCTCTAGTCTCCATTGCTGATACTGCTGTAAAGGTTCTTTCAACTGCCTCCGCTCTAATACCTCC
>JAIGNY010001474.1:0-51002 GCA_020152595.1 Chiridota heheva | reverse complement strand
TTCCTCTTTATACGCCAGTTTTGTCCTCTCAAATGAAAAACAGTTGAGCAAAAATTGCCTCAAATGACTGTTTCAGAAATATTGTTTCTCTAATGATGAGTTTTAAAAAAAACGTCATTCACGTTTTCAAAAAACGTCGTTCAGAGTTTGCTACCTGTGCAAAGTCAATGGGATTTGAAAACAAAATTTCGTTCTCAAATCGTACACGTTTTCAAAAACGTCTTCTCAAATCACACCGTTTAAAACATCGTCGCTCAAATCGTACCTATTTGCAAACGATCTCAAAATGACAAGTTTCCTGTTTCTCAGTTGTTAAGTACAATGTCTTCTCGAATGATGTGACTCAGTAAATTGCGACGATATTATCCCGATATTATCGATAATCGTGACTTGGCAATTTATCTATGTTATTGATACCGTTTAAACTCTTTGACAAATCTAAACTTCTAATCAACAGATTATCAGGGTTTATTGTTTTGAGTGGATAATACCAGGGTAACGTACCCTGGGGCATAACCGATTTTTCTTCTTGTTTTGGAGTAGGGCGCATTACCCTCCGATACCCATGACGGTATAGAAAACATATAGACCCATAGAACCTAGAAATCTAAACCACACAAATTGATCAGAACCACTCCAAAATGACCGTAAATTCACCGCAAACAACACTCCTCATACGGAAAACCCTCCCATCCTCTGACGCAATCCGATGACCTTGATGAAAAATCTCATGGGTAACTATACAGACACCGACCAATCAGAAGTTAGCATTAAGTATATGAATATGAGCTATACACCTCGCTAAAAAGGATTCTATGGAACGATCGAGACTATTTTGTGATGGCAATCCGATGACCCAGATGAAAAAATCTCAGTGGCCACTATACAGACCCCGACCAATCAGAAGCCAGCATTAAGTATATGCAAATGAGCTATCACGAGATACCAATGCTGGCTTCTGATTGGTCGGGGTCTGTATAGTCGCCCCTGACTACTCACAAGGTCCCCTAATATCAAGGGAGGGTGACCATATACATGTAGTGTATGAGGTATAGGAGTTGGTTATATGCCTATACAGCAAAGTGACTCAATATCTCATCCCCACATATATGCATATGTGGGTGCTGAGATGATAAAATTTTGTTTGAAATATACAGATAAAAGCTAACAACAAATGGAAGAACTGTTCCTTTATTTCTTTTTAATGAATTGATTTATTAATTATGTCATGTTATTTCACTATGGCACTACAAATACTTGATTATTACCTTATCGCAACATATAGTATATACGGCGACTGGTAATAAGGTATTGTGCTCACTTTTGTGGGTTGGTGGGTGCAAAGTTTTTTGTCGCGTGAACAGCAAATACTGTACGAGCTATCACCTTCAAACTTGGTGAGAGGGTAAAGGGTGAGGTGAACTTATGTCTTGCACAAGTTGGGTCATGCATGCCGAAAAAATCTGGTTTGGTTTGGTTTGTTGGTGTTTAACGGCACCGCGACAGTCAAAGTCAAATGTGCCAAGAGAGTGTTAATAAATTATGGTGCAAGATTTAGGATAGTGAGGAAAGGAAGGTTTGTTAGGGGGAAAACAGAAAAGAAAAAAAATTCTTCTATAATACTTTCATACCCAACACCTAAAAAATTCCACTTTTTCTCAGGTCTTCACCCGATTTTCGTGGTTTAGAAAATACAAAGATCCTATTGTATATAATTCACAAGCTGCCTCGATTAAATTTGCCGTGTTCCTGATTCGCAAAGTATCGCATTTTAAAACTAGATTCCAGTAGATGACGTTATATGCATTCAATACATATCTAATTCGCGGTGTTGCGCCCATCAGAACATGGCAAAATTTCTAATAAATAATGCACCAAATTTTATTCACCTCACCTTGTCTCTTCAGGCTTCCTGGCCCATAAGGCTGCACTGCACTCTCTCCACTGGACTTTGTTATTTGCAACTTCTCTGGCTTCTGTCCACGAGCTCCATCCCATCACTTTTCTCTCCTTCTCGACTGTCCTTCTCCAGGTCATTCTAGGACGACCAACTTCCCTTCTCCCTTCTGGTTTCCACGTCATAGCTGTCACACAGTGCTTAATAGTGCTCATGCGCATCACATGACCAATCCACATGCATCTTTTTCTTTTTACTTTAGTGCTGATTTTGTCATGTTTAGTTTCTCAGTATTTCATTGTTAGATATTACATATGGCCATCTGATCTTTATGATTCTCCTGTAGCATTTGAACATAAATTTATCCAGTTGTTTATTATCTGCTACATTAACTCTCCATGTCTCGCAACCATACAAGAGTACAAACTTAACATGAGAGTCAAACAAGTCGTATTTTTGTACATATTGAGATTGTGCTTGAGTTCCATATCTTATTTAAGTTCATAAATGCTACTCTTGGTTTAAAGATTATGCTTTTGTTTTCCTTCGCCACCACCTTGTAAGCTTACTGTTGCACCAAGGTATCTGAACTTGTTTACTTCATTTAGTTGTTGGTTATCGATACAAACTTTCTTTGCACATTTGCTGTTAATTTTCATGAGCTCTGTCTTATCCTTATTAATTTTTAGCCCAGTTTGTGCAGCATACTGCTTGAGCCTGGTCACTTGATATGTAGATGAAAGTAGAGCGATATTATCAGCAAAATCTAAGTCCTCCAGGGTTGATATGAACTTCCATCTAATTCCATTCCTGCATCAGTCGTTTTCCTCATCACCCAGTCTACCACCATCAAAAAAAGGAACCCTCACATTACATCACCTTGATTTACACCACTTGTGACTTGAAGCCATTCAGATTTCACATCACCATCTATAACTGTACATTCACTGTCTTCATATAACGCTTTAATAAAACATATTATCTTTTGTGGAATACCATTATTTTCCAAAGGCTTTCTCTGTGCAGAGTCAAACGCCTTCTCGAAGTCAACAATAGGTGATATATATGGTTGACTGCCATTCAGCCACCTGTTCTAGAATGTTGCGCAGGATAAAAAAATTCTCAGTGGTACTCCTTCCTCTTCTAAATTCAGCCTGTTCATCTCTCATCTTACTGTCAACACTGTTTCTTAAAACTGTCGATTAAATACTTTGCTTGGTATGGATGTAAAGGTAATTCCACGCCAGTTATCGCATACAGTGTTGCATTTCTTAAGTATTTTTGTTATCAGTCCTTGCTTCTACGGTGCCTAAACGTGTTCGCGGTGCCTAAACGTGTTCGCGGTGCCTAAACGTGTTCGCGGTGCCTAAACGTGTTCGCGGTGCCTAAACGTGTTCGCGGTGCCTAAACGTGTTCGCGGTGCCTAAACGTGTTCGCGGTGCCTAAACGTGTTCGCGGTGCCTAAACGTGTTCGCGGTGCCTAAACGTGTTCGCGGTGCCTAAACGTGTTCGCGGTGCCTAAACGTGTTGCGGTGCCTAAACGTGTTCGCGGTGCCTAAACGTGTTCGCGGTGCCTAAACGTGTTCGCGGTGCCTAAACGTGTTCGCGGTGCCTAAACGTGTTCGCGGTGCCTAAACGTGTTCGCGGTGCTTTCGCGTGTGCCTAAACGTGTTCGCGGTGCCTAAACGTGTTCGCGGTGCCTAAACGTGTTCAAGGTGCCTAAACGTGACCACAGGTGCCTAAACGTGTTCGCGGTGCCTAAACGTGTTCGCGTGCCTAAACGTGTTCGCGGTGCCTAAACGTGACCGCGGTGCCTAAAACGCGTGACGCGGTGCCTAAACGTGACCGCGGTGCCTAAACGTGACCGCGGTGCCTAAACGTGGCCGCGGTGCCTAAACGTGATCGCGGTGCCTAAACGTGATCGCGGTGCCTAAACGTGATCGCGGTGCCTAAACGTGATCGCGGTGCCTAAACGTGTTCGCGGTGCCTAAACGTGATCGCGGTGCCTAAACGTGATCGCGGTGCCTAAACGTGATCGCGGTGCCTAAACGTGATCGCGGTGCCTAAACGTGATCGCGGTGCCTATACGTGATCGCGGTGCCTAAATGTGGCGTGGCACATCCAAATATTACGCAACGGTGGCAAATCTCCCAGGATTATACTTAACATTTATTATGCAATAGCATTTGGTAAGCCATCAAAAGTATTTCGTGAAAGGAAGCATTTGTGTCATATTCCCATGCTTCAGGGTATAAAACCAGGGACGTTGAACCCTGTATAAATAAACATGGAAGTAGAGTCTTTTACTTCCATGACATAAATCAGTAACGAGCATATGTCGGGGTACAATGTCTAAAACAGGGAGCTGTTACTTTGCAAAGTAACAGCTCCCTGGTCTAAAAGAAATAAGTAAAAACAAGGATGTCGCACTTGTCGTGGTCCGCAACCCTCTTTCTTTGAGACAATTTTTCACTTCAACGGTGTTGATTGTGTTGCATTGACGGCGTTGATCGTGTTCCGTTGACGACAATAAATTTGTTCTTTTTAGATTGTTGGCTGTCTTTAAGTAGACTCTTTGTGTACGGTTTAGATTCAGAGGATGATTAAAGGACTGCATTAAATTTCGGTTGTGGTCAATTCAACTGTTGATGGTTTGACTTAATGCACTCTTGTTGGATTGTCTTTTTAAGGTTTTAAGTTTCGAAATAATACAAACTTTGTTTGAATGTCTAACATGAAGACCTTATTAAGTGTTTTTGTTTAAATGTTTCAGTTTTCAAGAATGAATTTTTCAATTTGCAAGATGTCATTCCCTTCAGTTGTTGGATGTGGAATTTTTTTGTTTTATATTTTGGTTTTCTATTCTAATTTGTTCCAATTCTGTTGTATTTCTCACATTTTATGTTTTAAAACTTGGTTTTGTTATTCTATTAGTGCTATTTTTTGTTTTTAAAGTTGAATTTTTAGTTGTAATAATTTTGACGGCGATGGCCGCCCATATGTGACTTGAGGTCATCAGACCGCATAGTAACCGCACGCATTCACCCCGCATTGGAGTGAAAACAAAGCGATCTGCCGTGTTTGTTTACATGCCATACCTACGGCATACGGAATTGCTCACGTGTATCGCGCAAAGGTTTGTTTTCACTTCAGAAAATGACGCCATCTCCCGGATATGACGTCGCACCAACCAAGTGTTCACTTTGTAGCTTTATCAATCTCTAATCAATCATTTAAATTAGTCCCAAAAGAGGGACTAATTAAATTTGTAATCTTTGTTATCTATGTTTTCTGCAGGGTGAATGTTTAAATTACCGTGATTTTTAGTGTCAACCCTTGCTAAACAGTCTCTCCGAAAGAATGAGTATGATGAAACAAGTTTTCATGACAATTTGTTGCACACTTTCCTTTTTAATCTTTGCAATCTGTTTTGTGCAGCGGAATTGCCTCCCACCTTGTAGCTTTTATGAATCTCTCAGATACCGTGATTTTTAGGGTCAACCCTTGCTAAATAGTCCCTCCAAAAAAATGAGTATCATTATGCAGGTTTTCAAGACAATTTCTTGCACATTTTTTATGTCATCTGTTTTGTGGAAGGGAAAATCACCTTACCATGTGAATCTCTGATACCGTGATTTTTAGAGTCAACCCTTGTTATATAGTCGCTCCGAAAGAATGGTTACAATGAAACAGGTTTTCAAGACAATTTTATGCCCACTTTTTTTTTTCTTTTCAAAGATTTATATCCTTGTCATCTATGTTTTGTACAACGGAATTGCCTCCTACCTTATAGCTTTTATGAATCTTTCAGATACCGTGATCTTTAGAGTCAACCCTTGATAAATAGTCCCTCCAAAAGAATGAGTATCATTATACAGGTTTTCAAGACAATTTTTTGCGCATTTTTTATATCATCTGTTTTGTGGAGGGAAAAATCACCTTACCATGTGAATCTCTGAGATACCGTGATTTTTAGTGTCAACCCTTGTTAAATAGTCCCTGCAAAAAAATGATTACAAAGAAACATAATTTTTTGCACATTTTTTGTACATAATTTTTTGTAAAAAATTGTCATGAAAACCTGTTTCTTTATAATTATTTTTTTAGTGGGACTATTTAGCAAGGGTTGACACTAAAAATCACGGTATCCAAGAGATTTAGGGAAGCTACAAGGTAGGGAGCACTTTCCCTACAAAAACCATAAATGACATAGGGAGAGATGTCATGTGGGACATAGGGAGAGATGTCATGTGGGACATAGGGAGAGATGTCATGTGGGACATAGGGAGAGATGTCATGTGGGACATAGGGAGAGATGTCATGTGGGACATAGGGAGAGATGTCATGTGGGACATAGGGAGAGATGTCATGTGGGACATAGGGAGAGATGTCATGTGGGACATAGGGAGAGATGTCATGTGGGACATAGGGAGAGATGTCATGTGGGACATAGGGAGAGATGTCATGTGGGACATAGGGAGAGATGTCATGTGGGACATAGGGAGAGATGTCATGGGGACATAGGGAGAGATGTCATGTGGGACATAGGAGAGATGTCATGTGGGACATAGGGAGAGATGTCATGTGGGACATAGGGAGAGATGTCATGTGGGACATAGGGAGAGATGTCATGTGGGACATAGGGAGAGATGTCATGTGGGACATAGGGAGAGATGTCATGTGGGACATAGGAGAGATGTCATGTGGGACATAGGGAGAGATGTCATGTGGGACATAGGGAGAGATGTCATGTGGGACATAGGGAGAGATGTCATGTGGGACATAGGGAGAGATGTCATGTGGGACATAGGAGAGATGTCATGTGGGACATAGGGAGAGATGTCATGTGGGACATAGGGAGAGATGTCATGTGGGACATAGGAGAGATGTCATGTGGGACATAGGGAGAGATGTCATGTGGGACATAGGGAGAGATGTCATGTGGGACATAGGAGAGATGTCATGTGGGACATAGGGAGAGATGTCATGTGGGACATAGGGAGAGATGTCATGTGGGACATAGGGAGAGATGTCATGTGGGACATAGGGAGAGATGTCATGTGGGACATAGGGAGAGATGTCATGTGGGACATAGGGAGAGATGTCATGTGGGACATAGGGAGAGATGTCATGTGGACATAGGGAGAGATGTCATGTGGGACATAGGAGAGATGTCATGTGGGACATAGGGAGAGATGTCATGTGGGACATAGGGAGAGATGTCATGTGGGACATAGGGAGAGATGTCATGTGGGACATAGGGAGAGATGTCATGTGGGACATAGGGAGAGATGTCATGTGGGACATAGGAGAGATGTCATGTGGGACATAGGGAGAGATGTCATGTGGGACATAGGGAGAGATGTCATGTGGGACATAGGGAGATGTCATGTGGGACATAGGGAGAGATGTCATGGGACATAGGGAGAGATGTCATGTGGGACATAGGGAGAGATGTCATGTGGGACATAGGGAGAGATGTCATGTGGGACATAGGGAGAGATGTCATGTGGGACATAGGGAGAGATGTCATGTGGGACATAGGGAGAGATGTCATGTGGGACATAGGGAGAGATGTCATGTGGGACATAGGGAGAGATGTCATGTGGACATAGGGAGAGATGTCATGTGGGACATAGGAGAGATGTCATGTGGGACATAGGGAGAGATGTGTCATGTGGGACATAGGGAGAGATGTCATGTGGACATAGGAGAGATGTCATGTGGGACATAGGAGATGTCATGTGGACATAGGAGAGATGTCATGTGGGACATAGGGAGATGTCATGTGGACATAGGGAGAGATGTCATGTGGGACATAGGGAGAGATGTCATGTGGGACATAGGGAGAGATGTCATGTGGGACATAGGAGAGATGTCATGGGACATAGGGAGAGATGTCATGTGGGACATAGGGAGAGATGTCATGTGGGACATAGGAGAGATGTCATGTGGGACATAGGGAGAGATGTCATGTGGGACATAGGGAGAGATGTCATGTGGGACATAGGGAGAGATGTCATGTGGGACATAGGGAGAGATGTCATGTGGGACATAGGGAGAGATGTCATGTGGGACATAGGAGAGATGTCATGTGGACATAGGGAGAGATGTCATGTGGGACATAGGGAGAGATGTCATGGGACATAGGGAGAGATGTCATGTGGGACATAGGGAGAGATGTCATGTGACATAGGAGAGATGTCATGTGGGACATAGGGAGAGATGTCATGTGGACATAGGGAGAGATGTCATGTGGGACATAGGGAGAGATGTCATGTGGGACATAGGGAGAGATGTCATGGGACATAGGAGAGATGTCATGTGGGACATAGGGAGAGATGTCATGTGGGACATAGGGAGAGATGTCATGTGGGACATAGGAGAGATGTCATGTGGACATAGGGAGAGATGTCATGTGGGACATAGGAGAGATGTCATGTCATAGGAGAGATGTCATGTGGGACATAGGGAGAGATGTCATGTGGGACATAGGGAGAGATGTCATGTGGGACATAGGGACAGATGTCATGTGGGACAGAGGACAGATGTCATGTGGGGACGTAGGAAGAGATGTCATGTGGAACGAGGGAGAGATACATGTGGGACGTAGGGAGAGATGTCATGTGGGACGTAGGGAGAGATGTCATGTGGGACGTAGGGAGAGATGTCATGTGGGACGTAGGGAGACATGTCATGTGGGACGTAGGGAGACATGTCATGTGGGACGTAGGGAGACATGTCATGTGGGACGTAGGGGAGACATGTCATGTGGGACGAGGGGAGACATGTCATGTGGACGTAGGGAGACATGTCATGTGGGACGTGGAGACATGTCATGTGGGGCGAGGGAGAGATGTCATGTGGGACATAGGAGAGATGTCATGGGACATAGGGAGAGATGTCATGTGGGACATAGGGAAAGATGTCATGGGGACGTAGGGAGATGTCATGTGGGGCGAAGGAGACATGTCATGTGGGACGTAGGGGAGAGATGTCATGTGGGACGTAGGGAGAGATGTCATGTGGGACGTGGGAGAGATGTCATGTGGGACATAGGGAGAGATGTCATGTGGGACATAGGAGAGATGTCATGTGGGACGTAGGGGAGAGATGTCATGAGAGGCGTGGGGAAAGATGTCATGTGGGACAGAGGGAGAGATGTCATGTGGGACAGAGGGAGAGATGTCATGTGGGACATAAGAAGAGATGTCATGTGGGACGTAGGGAGAGATGTCATGTGGGACGTAGGGAGAGATGTCATGTGGGACGTAGGGAGAGATGTCATGTGGGACGTAGGGAGAGATGTCATGTGGGGCGTAGGGAGAGATGTCATGTGGGACGTAGGGAGAGATGTCATGTGGGACGTAGGGAGAGATGCCATGTGGGACGTAGGGAGAGATGCCATGGGGACGTAGGAGAGATGCCATGTGGGACGTAGGGGAGAGATGCCATGTGGGACGTAGGGGAGAGATGCCATGTGGGACGTGAGGGAGAGATGCCATGTGGGACGTGGGAGATGTCATGGGGACGTAGGGAGAGATGTCATGTGGGACGTGGGATGTCATGTGGGGCGAGGGAGAGATGTCATGTGGGCGAGGGAGAGATGTCATGGGGGGCGTAGGGGAGAGATGTCATGTGGGACGTAGGGAGAGATGTCATGTGGGACGAGGAGAGATGTCATGTGGGGCGTAGGGAGAGATGTCATGGGGACGTGGGGAGAGATGCCATGGGGACGTGAGGGAGAGATGCCATGTGGGACGTGGGGAGAGATGCCATGTGGGGGCGTAGGGAGAGATGTCATGGGGACGTAGGGAGAGATGTCATGTGGGACGTAGGAGAGATGTCATGTGGGACGTAGGAGAGATGTCATGTGGGACGTGGGAGAGATGTCATGTGGGGCGTGGAGACATGTCATGTGGGACGTGGGAGACATGTCATGTGGGGCGTGGGAGACATGTCATGTGGGACGTAGGGAGAGTCATGTGGGGACGTAGGGAGAGATGTCATGTGGGACGTAGGGAGAGATGTCATGTGGGACGTAGGGAGAGATGTCATGTGAAACGTAGGGAGAGATGTCATGTGAAACGTAGGGAGAGATGTCATGTGGGACGTAGGGAGAGATGTCATGTGGGACGTAGGAAGAGATGTCATGTGGGACGTAGGGAGAGATGTCATGTGGGACGTAGGGAAAGATGTCATGTGGGACGTAGGGAGACATGTCATGTGGGACGTAAGGAGACATGTCATGTGGGACGTAGGGAGAGATGTCATGTGGGACGTAGGGAAAGATGTCATGTGGGACGTAGGAAGAGATGTCATGTGGGACGATGGAGAGATGTCATGTGGGGACGTAGGAGAGATGTCATGTGAGACGTAGGGAGAGATGTCATGTGGGACAGAGGGAGAGATGTCATGTGGGACAGAGGGAGAGATGTCATGTGGGACATAAGAAGAGATGTCATGTGGGACGTAGGGAGAGATGTCATGTGGGACGTAGGGAGAGATGTCATGTGGGACGTAGGGAGAGATGTCATGTGGGACGTAGGGAGAGATGTCATGTGGGACGTAGGGAGAGATGTCATGTGGGGCGTAGGGGAGAGATGTCATGTGGGGCGTAGGGAGATGTCATGTGGGACGTGGGGAGAGATGTCATGTGGGGCGTAGGGAGAGATGTCATGTGGGACGTGGGAGAGATGCCATGGGGACGTGAGGGAGAGATGCCATGTGGGACGTGGGGGAGATGCCATGTGGGGCGTAGGGAGAGATGCCATGTGGGACGTAGGGAGAGATGTCATGTGGGACGTAGGGAGAGATGTCATGTGGGGCGTGGGAGAGATGTCATGTGGGACGTGGGAGAGATGTCATGTGGGACTTAGGAGAGATGTCATGTGAAACGTAGGGAGAAATATCATGTGGGGCGTAGGGAGAGATGTCATGTGGGACGTAGGGAGAGATGTCATGTGGGGCGTGGGGAGAGATATCATGTGGGACGTAGGGAGAGATGTCATGTGGGGGACGTAGGGAAAGATGTCATGTGGGACGTAGGGAGACATGTCATGTGGGACGTAGGGAGACATGTCATGTGGGACGTAGGGAGAGATGTCATGTGGGACGTAGGGAAAGATGTCATGTGGGACGTAGGAAGAGATGTCATGTGGGACGTATGGAGAGATGTCATGTGGGACGTAGGGAGAGATGTCATGTGAGACGTATGGAGAGATGTCATGTGGGACAGAGGGAGAGATGTCATGTGGGACAGAGGGAGAGATGTCATGTGGGACATAAGAAGAGATGTCATGTGGGACGTAGGGAGAGATGTCATGTAGGACATAGGGAGAGATGTCATGTGGGACGTAGGGAGAGATGTCATGTGGGACGTAGGGAGAGATGTCATGTGAAACGTAGGGAGAGATGTCATGTGAAACGTAGGAGAGATGTCATGTGGGACGTAGGGAGAGATGTCATGTGGGACGTAGGAAGAGATGTCATGTGGGGCGTAGGGAGAGATGTCATGTGGGGCGTGAGGGAAAGATATCATGTGGGGCGTAGGAGACATGTCATGTGGGACGAAGGAGACATGTCATGGGGGCGTGGGAGAGATGTCATGTGGGACGTAGGGAAAGATGCCATGTGGGGCGTAGGGAAGAGATGTCATGTGGGACGTATGGAGAGATGTCATGTGGGGCGTGAGGGAGAGATGTCATGTGAGACGTATGGAGAGATGTCATGTGGGACAGAGGAGAGATGTCATGTGGGACATAAGAAGAGATGTCATGTGGGACGTAGGGGAGAGATGTCATGTAGGACATAGGAGAGATGTCATGTGGGACATAGGGAGAGATGTCATGTGGGACGTAGGGAGAGATGTCATGTGAAACGTAGGGAGAGATGTCATGTGAAACGTAGGGAGAGATGTCATGTGGGGCGTGGGAGAGATGTCATGTGGGACGTGGGAAGAGATGTCATGTGGGGCGTGGGAGAGATGTCATGTGGGGCGAGGGAAAGATGTCATGTGGGACGTGAGGGAGACATGTCATGTGGACGTGGGAGACATGTCATGTGGGGCGTGGGAGAGATGTCATGTGGGGCGTAGGGAAAGATGCCATGTGGGACGTAGGAAGAGATGTCATGTGGGACGTATGGAGAGATGTCATGTGGGACGTAGGGAGAGATGTCATGTGAGACGTGGAGAGATGTCATGTGGGACAGAGGGAGAGATGTCATGTGGGACAGAGGAGAGATGTCATGTGGACATAAGAAGAGATGTCATGTGGGGCGTGGGGAGAGATGTCATGTGGGGCGTAGGGAGAGATGTCATGTGGGGCGTAGGGAGAGATGTCATGTGGGACGTAGGGAGAGATGTCATGTGGGACGTAGGGAGAGATGTCATGTGGGACGTAGGGAGAGATGTCATGTGGGACGTAGGGAGAGATGCCATGTGGGACGTAGGGAGAGATGCCATGTGGGGCGTGAGGAGAGATGCCATGTGGGACGTAGGGAGAGATGCCATGTGGGACGTAGGGAGAGATGTCATGTGGGACGTAGGGAGAGATGTCATGTGGGACTTAGGGAGAGATGTCATGTGAAACGTAGGGAGAGATGTCATGTGGGACGTAGGGAGAGATGTCATGTGGGACGTAGGGAGAGATGTCATGTGGGACGTGAGGGAGAGATGTCATGTGGGGCGAGGGAGAGATGTCATGTGGGACGTAGGGAAAGATGTCATGTGGGACGTAGGGAGACATGTCATGTGGGACGTAAGGAGACATGTCATGTGGGACGTAGGGAGAGATGTCATGTGGGACGTAGGGAGAGATGTCATGTGGGACGTAGGGAAAGATGTCATGTGGGACGTGGAAGAGATGTCATGGGGACGTATGGAGAGATGTCATGTGGGACGTAGGGAGAGATGTCATGTGAGACGTATGGAGAGATGTCATGTGGGACAGAGGGAGAGATGTCATGTGGGACAGAGGGAGAGATGTCATGTGGGACATAAGAAGAGATGTCATGTGGGACGTAGGGAGAGGTCATGTAGGACGTAGGGAGAGATGTCATGTGGGACGTAGGGAGAGATGTCATGTGGGCGTAGGGAGAGATGTCATGTGGGGCGAGGGGAGAGATGTCATGTGGGGCGTAGGGAGAGATGTCATGTGGGGCGTAGGGAGAGATGTCATGTGGGACGTAGGGAGAGATGTCATGTGGGGCGTAGGGGAGAGATGTCATGTGGGACGTAGGAAGAGATGTCATGTGAAACGTAGGGAGAAATATCATGTGGGACGTAGGGAGAGATGTCATGTGGGACGTAGGGAGAGATGTCATGTGGGACGTAGGGAGAGATATCATGTGGGACGTAGGGAGAGATGTCATGTGGGACGTAGGGAAAGATGTCATGTGGGACGTAGGAAGAGATGTCATGTGGGACGTATGGAGAGATGTCTTGTGGGACGTAGGGAGAGATGTCATGTGGGACGTTTGGAGAGATGTCATGTGGGACATATGGAGAGATGTCATGTGGGACGTAGGAAGAGATGTCATGTGGGATGTAGGGAGAGATGTCATGTGGGACATAGGGAGAGATGTCATGTGGGACATAGGGAGAGATGTCATGTGGGACATAGGGAGAGATGTCATGTGGGACATAGGGAGAAATGCCATGTGGGACACAGGGAGAGATGCCATGTGGGACATATGATTAGATTAATGTGGGACATAGGATGAAATTCATGTGGGACATAGGGTGGGATGCCATGTGGGTCATAGGGTGGGATGTCATGTGGGACATATGGTGGAATGCCATGTGGGGCATATTGTGAGATAGAATGCCATGTGGGACATATTGTATAGTGGAATGCCATGTGGGAGATATGATGGAATGCCATGTGAGACAAGGGCTGGGATATGGCATGTCATGTGGGACATGGGGTGGGATGTCATTTGGAACATGGGATGGGATCCATGTGGGACATAGGGTGGGATGCCATGTGGTTTATAGGATGGTCAGGAAGCCATGTGGGTCATAGGATGGGATGCCATGTGGGACATGGTGGAATGCCACATGGGACATGTAGTGGAATGCAATGTGGGTCAAGGGATGGAATGGAATGTCATGTGGGATATGGGATGGGATGCCATGTGGGAGATATGGTGGAATGCTATGTGGGACAAGGGAATGGATGGAAAATCACCTTACCATGACATCCCAAGTCCCACATGGCATCCCACCCCATATCCCACATGCCATCCCACTCCTTTCCTTGTCGCAAATGGCATTCCACCATATCTCCTACATGGCATTCCACCATATTACATTCCACCATATGTCCAACTTGGCATTCCACCATGTCCCACATGGCATCCCATCCTATGACCCACATGGCATCCCACCCTATGTCCCACATGGCATCCCACCCTATGTCCCACATGGATCCCATCCCATGTCCCACATGGATCCCATCCCATGTCCCAAATAACATCCCACCACATGGTATATATTCTATCCTATGTCCCACATGGCCACCATCCATGTCCCACATGGCATCCCTCCCTATGTCCATATGCAGTCACATCCTGTCACACTCCCTGACCGAGCAAACTAAACAAAAAAAGTCTGGTCAGTTCATGTACCGTAGCAACTTTATGACCACAATAATAAAGGCGGAGTTTAATAATCATGCCTGCTACGACCGTTGGTGCCCAAATATTTTGAAGAATTTTACGGATTTTAAATCCTCTGTGCTATGAGAGAGACACTTAAGGATCTCTGAAGAATATCGGAATATTATATCATTTTACAGTTATCTTCTAAGAAAATATCAAATGTTTTGTAGACTTTTTAAGGAAAATAGTCTTCAATCTGTCTTGAGTGTCTCTGAAAAACTTTAACATTTTGTATGGAAATTTTAATCTTCCATAAGGATATCTAAAGAAACTTTTAACATTTTCTGAGAATTCTCAAAAACTTCAACATTTCTGAGGAAATCTCAGGAAACACTGTGGATGGCCGGATGGACGAAATTGCCATTACATAGGTTCACATTATGCTTCGCATGCTCACCAAAAAAGGTCATCATAAACTTGTGTACCATTATTGCTTGAGCACGGAAAACATTTGGGTTATTAAATTTTCTCATTACTTCCACTCGGGGGCAATCCTCACTGTAGTTTATTCTTCTTTCCCATAGAAACTACACTATACAGCTTGTTAAAAAATAGCTAAAACATTTATTCGAAAAGGAGACAAAAAAATTGTCCTTTTTGTACTGAATTTCTAAAGCCACATGACTTAATTCTCTATTTAACAAATAATTTTATACTACAAGAGTAATTCTTTTGACTTTGCATCAATATCCTCACAATAGGTAGTAATATAAGAACATTTTGTTGTTTGACCACTGAACTAATCCTTTAAGAATGCCAATAATTTTCTGAGCATTTTCCACAGGCTGTTGCACTCCTTCAGTCTTATTCTGTGCAAGTGTGTAAGATGGACTTGCTTGACCACTTAAGCTATCCTTTGAAGATAACTTAAAAGCTCAAAGTTGTGAAGATCTGTTCCAGTGTTCAATGAGTCTTTGGCATGTTATCAACGCTGACTCGATACATCCATCAAGATTGGAATGCATGAAGCCATCTCCGCCGCCAGAATGATGTGTGAAGGTCCTTCATCGAGTACCAGGTCCCTGGGCTACCTTTGTATGATTTGAGAACCTGCAAGAAATCATTACAAACATTTTGAAAGTTTTATTTGATTTTACAGAAAGAGAAATGAAGAATTAAAAAATGTGCAATGCTAGGAAATTAGGAATGTATACATTTGTGTATGTATACATGTGGGTATATATATCCAATCATTTGATTGAATATCATCCCCAGAAAATTGCTTGACACATCAGCAATAAATCTGATACATTCTAGTGATGTCATACACGCCGTAGTTATTAAATGTCAGAATCTGCGTAAATATTTGGGCCAATTAGAAAAGTTGTAGTGTATCTCCACATTAACATGATAACTGGTCTTTAAGGTTACAAAGCTGTAATAACATGAAGATCTTTATCAGTTAAAAAAATGCAGTCAAGTAAACAAAAAATCATGAAGCAATAGTAAAATTGCGATGCCTTTGTTTAAAAACCGCTATTGTGACATTGGCAGTGAGGTGAGATGATAACTGTATTTTAAGGACTCCAAAAAATCAAAGCAACAGTTATTAAAATAAGTGACTTTTAGCATTCGTTGTCATTGGAGACAATGGGGATTTGGGTGACTTTCATCGCCACATGTTCATTCGCTAACACAGTAGTCATTCAGGGAGCTCAGCATTCTCTGTCTATGGCCACAGCATGGCGTCTGTGGCCACGGCGCGGCGTCTGTGGCCCCAGAGCGGAGTCTGTGGCCCCTGAGCGGACCCCGCAGCATAGTTTGTGGCCCCAGAGCGGCGTGTGGGCCCGACGCGGTATCTGTGGCCCCGGCACGGCGTCTGTGGGCCCGGCGCAGCGTCTGTGGTCCCGGCATGGTGTCTGTGGTCCCGGCGCGGCGTCTGTGGCCCCGAAGCGGTGACTGTGGCCCCGGCGCGACGTCTGTGGCAACGGGCGTCTGCGTCTGGCAACGGGCGCGTCGCCTGTGGCCACGGGCGCGCTGTGGCCACAGCCCAGGCGTCGCTCTGGCCACAGTGCCGCGTCGCCTGTGGCCACAGCGCCGGCGACATCTGTGGCCACAGCAGCGGGCGCCCTGTGGCCAGGGCGCGTCGCTGTGGCCAGGGCACGCCGTCTCTGTCACCAGGGCGCCTCTGTGGCCAGGGCGCGCCTGTGGCCCAGGCGTGTCTGGCCAGGGCCCGCCTGTGGTGACGGTGCGTCTCTGGTGATGGTGCGTCTATGGTCACGGTGCATCTACGGTCACGGTGCGTCTACGGTCACGGTGCGTCTACGGTCACGGTGCATCTATGGTCACAGTGCGTCTACGATCACGGTGCGTCTACGGTCACGGTGCGTCTACGGTCATGGTGCGTCTACAGTAACGGTGAGTGACGGTGGAACAAACCTACAGTTTCCGTGCTTATAACCTAGGGAAAAATGGTAATTTGTTTCAAAATCATTATTATTTTTTTAGATATCTTGAGTAAGCAACAGTAAATATGGTAAATATGAGCTCTAAAAACATAATTGTGTGATGAATAGTACATTAAATGTGAAAGAGGGAAGCATATAAAGATGTATTTACTACATTGATGTTATTTCTGTTAGATTATTCGTGGGAAGATTTTCGACACCTTTATTTAGAACTGTGGGAAATTTTTTAATTATTTTCAACTCTGGTGTCAACATGGCAAAAATATACTGTTCACAAGCAAAGAGTTACACCCGCACACACGCACACAGTTACACCCGCACACACGCAAAGAGTTACACCCGCACACACGCAAAGAGTAACACCCGCACACACGCAAAGAGTTACACCCGCACACACGCAAAGAGTTACACCCGCACACACGCAAAGAGTTACACCCGCACACACACACATTTAAGCTAAATTTATCCGAACCATTATGCTCATAAAGCCAATGCTTATCCCCAATTTCCATGGCGCAAGCGGATGAGAGTACATGACTCCCCCAGGATGGGATGAGAATACATGACTCCCCCAGGATGGGGTGACAGTCCATCACATGTTTACTCCCCAGCATTGATGGTATTCATTTTACAGCTGAGTGGATTGGAGCAAGAAGAGTAAAGTGTCTTACTCAAGGACATAATGCAGCGCTCGTGGTGGGAATTGAACCTGGTTCTTTTCGCATACAAGCAAGATTCCTTAAGCACTGCACCTCACACACCCACACATACACCCAAACAAATGCCAACAGAACTGCATAGGTCCCTGATGCTGATAGCATTGCAACCAAGAAATCTGTCAAAATATATTCAATGTCAACCATCTTACAACTTTTTACAACATTTTTTTGAATGGAAGTAGCTCCTTCTGGAAAACTATTTCATAGATCTTCTCCATACCACAAAGCTTTCCTAAGTAGAAAACTTATTTTCATCATTTCCAAAGATGTAGTTCAAGGAGGGAAATTGTATAAAGCATTAGATAATGACTTAATTATGAACTGTCTACCTTTCCATACCTCAAAAACTCCTTCAAATTTCATCCTCCATATTATGTTTCTTCACCCATTTCATATACCATTAAATTGTTAAGCAAGTGAAACAATTGTCAAATAACAATTAAATTTCCAGAAATAAACTAATATGAGGGGCCTTATGTCAATTTTACTGAAGTACCCGCCTAGATTTTCAAGGAACTAGTCTAAGCTTCCCAATGTCCCTTACCTCTTGACTCCAGAAAATTGGGTAAGATCACTGGCGAGTTATTTTCTTAAAATGTGTATTAATTTTTGGCAAATTTCCATTTCAATTTTAATAATCAATTACGCAAGAGTAACAACCAGTATGATAGTACTACTTCCACCTGACCTGTGAATACCTCCACCTTATGCATTTGACACTGGATGGCTGAGGTATTGTGGGTAATATTTTCTGCAATTCCTCCAAGATGATTGGTTGAACATCTGCCTTGTCGGTCTCTAGATATTTGATACCAAATGGAACACTGGTATGGACTACCACTGATGAACTCCCAGTGCCTAGTAAAGATAATATAAAAATATAGTATTTACAAAGGATACTAGTGGAGGGGGAGGGGAAAGGGAACGAAGGGGGGTGTATGTGACAAAAGTTAAACTAAGATACAACCAATAAACTTTATTCCCAAATAATTAAATGTATGAAAAAACATCTTAATATGGAAAAAAATATGAATGACTACCACTTAGCCAAACAGTCAAAGCATTATGACAATGCTATAGACCATTTCAAACCTATTTAAGCCTAACATGATTACTTTGACCAATCAACTGAGCCAAACATGATTACTTTGATCAATCAACTGTTGGGGGAATTTTCAACAGCTAGTGTTGCTGGAGGAAAAGTTGTAAGCAACAATACGTGGGTGTATTACCTTCATCTGTAATGTACATATGATTAGCATTTGAAAGCATTTTGCCATACGCTTGGCCCCATACTCTGCGTGAATTGTGCAGACGGCCAAGAATCCCCCAGTGTTTGATTAGTCGATAAGCTTTACCCAATAAACAATTTGTGCAAGAAAAACACATGGACTTCGGCCATGTTTCAGATTTGTTCTCTGGAAATCACCAATTCAGATTTGAAACGGGTCTATTGCTATTTCACACTTAAATACCTATAGGTGTAACTGATGGTTACTTACTGATTCCCCTCTTCTTGTTATCGATGGACACCCAGCATATGCACGGATTATCCTTAACGTATTTCGCGTCCCAAGGTGCATCTATACTGACGCCCTCAGGAAAGAACAATCCAAGAGCATAACGTGACGAATATAGCACAGCTTCAAGATTTGACTTTATGGATGGATTTTCAGCTGTGAACAAACAAAAAATGATATATTCAAGTACAGCACACATTTGAAAGATCTATGGATAGGCAGCAACAACTTTTGTGACATCAACATGTGAAAACCATTTAATTTCCTCATGTTCACTTATTGTTTTCAATCCTAAACCAACATTATTTGAATGGGAGAGGTTGACTAAGGTGAGGAGGTTTTGAATCTCCATCATATCCTAATCAATATTTAGCAGGAGAATACAGTCTGGTGATTTTCAGTGACTGACATTGAGGACAGATATTTAGAGAATTAGATTTTAGGCTGTCCTTTCTTTCATACATCAAAAGTTTTAAATATTTTTTAAATTACTCATAATTTAAAGACTACCCTGATCATAATTTAAAGCTCTTTCTGACAAATATAAAATCTCTGTCTGTCCATATACCTTTAAAGAACTAGTGACAAGAAGAGAAAGGATCTAATGTAGGGTAGACTGTGGTTTGTTGTAATATTGCCATAAACTCAACTAATTGACAGGTTTTTAGATTTTTATTCCAGAAAATATGCAAATTTGTGATAGCATCACTTGAATAACTCTCCATAGAAATAGGGAAGGAAAAGGGGGGGCACATTCCCCCACTTTTCTGAAAAATAACAAAAGTGCCCTTATTGAAAATAAAAATTGCCCCTCAATTACTATCCCAATAGTAGGAAACTTGTAACTTTTGTTAGTCCCATGTATGGTAGGAATGCATCCCCATTGGAAAAATGCTCCTTTCTAAAAAAGAAGTTTCCCTTTTACTGTACTTTGTTATTTTGGGTTCACTTATTCTATCTACAGATCGGGATGGGGACATATGACTTGAAAAGTGCCCCTAAGAAGTTGTGCCCCCTCACATTTCAGAAGTTTCCCACACCCTGTAACTCTCTCATTTATAGTGAGTAATTTTTCTTAGTTGTGCAAAAGGTATCTATGTACTTGTATGCATGTACAAAAGTGTTATATAAGAATGAAGTACTGTATTATAATTATCGTTTTCATTAAAGAATTAGTTCAGTGGTCAAGCAAGTTCATTTTATATAAGAGAAGACTTCAATAGAAACAACAAGGTGAAGAAACTACCTCATTCTCTCACTCCACTTAACAAGGAGATATTGAAGTTTTAAGCTATGTCTCATCTGTGTAGAAATGACTGGTGTGGTAAGTCCACTGTAGAAGGTTGGTGCCCTCATCCTCATATTCTTAACAATAGTTACTATATTTTGAAGAAAATTAACTTAAAACTATTTTGAAGAAAATTGACTTAAAACTATTTAAAAAAAATTTTCTTCAAACTTTCTTCAGGTGCTTAAATCCGGATAAGGGTTTCACATGCTTGAATTTTTAAAGTACATTTTCTATTTGTAAATCATTTTTCTTCAAAAGTAGACTAACCAAGCTTTCGAAAACTGTTATTGCTTTTCTTCTACTGCACTTAGATTTGTTTTCTTCAAGGCTTAAAGTTCGGGGAAACAGAACTACATGTATCATTTCCACCTATTTTGTGGTAGAAATTTGAGTTGCCCTCTGTTACAGTTCTTATGCTTCAAAGATAATCATTATTGGTTGACTACGAAGTCTGATACCATGTCTATCTACCACTAAAGAACTTTAACCCAAAACATGAAATATGACAATCTAGTACTATTTTGAGAAAAAAATCACATTCCCATGTCCCGTCTGTCCCAAACATAAAAAAGTTGTGTATTTTTTATATGATGATATACTTTTGCTTGAAAGATGAATTCCTATGTTTTATAAAGATGACAGCAACTAGGAACTAAAATAACAATAGCCTTTGATGTATAGTTGATCTGATGTTCCATGTCAAAATCTGTCCTCTGTCACAATTTACCCCTTTGTTGTATTTTGTCCCATCTGTCACATCATCTCTAGGTTGTAAAATAGGGAAAATTGTTTCTTTTGAATTCCTCTTTCATATGAGTTGAATTTACTTGACCACTAAACTAATCCTTTAATTCTGATGAAAGAGAGGATCAAGTGTTGGAGCATCAACCACAGAAAACAGTAATCTTACTCCACACTTGCTTCTAGTATTCAAAGAGAGAATCTCGTCTCAAGAAAATGATTCAAATGTCACCGTAACTTGATAAATACTAATAATGTCACTTTCGCAGTGCAGTTTATTGGCTTGTCAGTAAGTGTGTAAATATTTCAACCAAATAGAAAGTTGGATTGCAATGTAATTTTATCTCCATGTTAACATGACATCTGGCCTTTAGCACTAGGTAAGTCAGTAACAAATTCTTGGTCAAACTAAACATCAATTGTGTGCAAGAATGATTTCAATATTAAATCTAACTGAAACCACTCAACACAACCTACATTTATGTTTCCATTTCTTAGGCCCCATAAAAATCTTAGCTTGTACCCTTAACTCCCAGTTGGAAAGTGATGCAGTGGGTGTTTTTAATATTCTTTATGGGGCCTTATAATAATTAAAAAAATCTTGACATACCAAGTTTTTCTTTAACACTTCCTCCAAGTTTAAGCAGCTGTGGGATGGGCATGGTGAGGATGACGGCATCATATGATGTTTGGTGGGTATTTTGATCTTTGGCATCCGAGGTGGCTTGTAATGAAGTTTTGGAGTCCTTTGAAAGCACGGATAAGCTTGTCAAACCTTGTAAAAAATGGATTTCTGCCTCTGGAAAATTATAAATATTAACAAGCTGTAAAATATTATAACAAATCTTCAGAAAGGGACAATTTTGTAATAATAACTTTAGTAGTCTGTAGTATGTACCTATGCCATTCTAGGCAGTTCCACCAAGCTAAATACTTAATATCTACCACAGAACTACTGGGCCCACATAGCTTCCTTCATCCCCTAAAATTTCTTGTAGAATTTAATCTATTTCTTATCATCCAATTGATTTCTTCCAAGATAACATCATATTTCTTAGTTTTATTCACTGTAGGCTACATAATTCTTATTTTGAGTTCCTTCAAGATGATATTATTAACATTTTAAATTTTCCTTTCATGTCAGAAATCAATTGTTTTGATACAAAATCAATTGATTTGATTTTCTTAGAGGCCACAAAATTAATTATTTGGATTTTCTTCAGAGCATGAATTCATTGTTGAACCATTACATCTGTCCATTGGAATTTTTCAACTTAAGCCTCAATAAAATTTCTCCTGATACATACTCACCCTCCATTTCTGTCTATAAATTATAATCACTTTATTGGTAAGCAAGAACAAAACAATACACCAAATTGCAAAATCCAACATCACTTCATGAGGTATGTTTATGACAAAGAGTAGTTTTATGCTCTTTTTAATATCAAATAAAGCAGACAAATTTAGACCTTTGATAAAAATTGTTCCAAATTAATGTCTCACTTACCAGATATTTGAAGGAAATACTTGACAGCAGTGCTGACCCCTTGTGGGGTCACATAATGTCGTGTGCCATCTGGGTACTTGGAATTTTTCATGCCTTCTATGCCTCCTGTAAATTCTTTTGTGATCCCATTTTCTAATAATTCTTGGTGAAAGCTGGCAAAATAAAAACAAAAATGTTTCCCAGTCTTTTGCGGTTTAACCATCTAATAATAACAATGAAAGTGGATTCAATGCCTAATCTCCCCCCCATTCTATGGCATTCACTATAAGATTTTGAACAGTCGGATAAGTAAGTTTTGGTGTCACATTATTGGTATCTGTTATGTAAAAGGGCATGCATCAAAATGTTCATGTCTCATGGAGATGATATATGTTTTTTTTTCTTCCAAAGCTTAACAGCAATTCACTGTTTCCACTACAACAATTTGAACTTGTCAGAACCATAACATAAACAATGGTCTTTTAGCAAAATGTTTGCTTCCACTGTAGCAACATGTAATACATATGACAATGTTATTTTGTTTGATTTTTGTTTTTTAGGGAGAGTGCAGATTCATCATGCATATCTATAAAGAACAGATAGAATCCCCCCAGTAGAAAAGTCCTTTTTGGCCTAAAAACTACTGATCTTGTTTTAAAAATTGCTTTTGAAATTAGAACAAATAATAAATTGGTGTATATCATAACTCAGATAATGATAATCATTATTCAGAGATATTGGAAGATGGTACAATATGAAATTTACAATTGCTTCCCCCTGTAAAAATATTCCAGCATGCCACATTGCCACTAACTAAGGGGGTGGGACTCCACAAATTTAGTTTGACAACAATCTAGTTTGGAAGATGATTAGTCATACTTACAATATGTCTAATAGTATCGGTTATATGAATGTTGCAAAATAATGGATGCATTCCATATTAACAAATAAATGTAATAAATATTTTAAACTTTTCAAAAGAAAATATTTGAATTTAAATACAATTTCAACCACATATCTGATAAATCAATTTTGATCTTCTTTCTTCGATAAGTTTTTGAATGAATGAAATGGGAAATTTTGCAGAAGCAATGGTAGGTTTAGTGGGGGCAAATTAAGGAATGGGTGAGCAATTGTCCACCTGTATATAAGACCATGGATACATACTGTACAAGTAAGATTTTTACCTTGAATGAGTTTCAGCAAAATGTGGAGTAACCGTAAAATACTGAGCCCCAAGATCAGCAAGGCATTGTGGGTTATCTGACACTCTACTTGTACTCATTCGTCCACCTGCAACAAGAACCACAATTCATTTTGTCATGACTTTGAATTGGTGGAAATTCAAACAACACTAGAAAATAAGTCATACTTACCATACCCGTATGTCAAATCGTATCTGTTATACGAATGTTGCAGAATTTGGCATGCATATCCATATTCTGTCTTAATACAAGACAGAGGACAACAGAAAAAGGAAACACTGTTGGAGGAAACACTGGACATAAATTAGATCTCTACTACATGGGCTGTCCTTAAATAGTAAAAGGATCTAACAGAGGGATAATAAATCAAAAGCCATAATGACTGAGTGACTATATGTAACTATTTTGCCTGTGATAGTGTTGCATACGTTCCAACTGCATGAGGTGCATTTTGGCAAACCATTTAAAAGGATGACATTACAATAATTTATGCAACTGTGAATAAAAACATTTACAGAATGGCCCTCTGCTTAAAAACTTCTTAAATTGTCTGATATTTTACAGGTAATTTAAAGGTTTACACTTTACATTTACAACATGTTCAGACAGTTGTTAAAGCTAAACCCTGATCTAAATACACACCTTGATACTTAAGAATAGTAGAGGATATTTTAAAATGAGCATTACCTACAATAGTATGTAAGCTAAAATTAGATAACTGATTTTAACATTCATAATGTATGCGTAATAATCATGCAAGCCAACTCCCAAATTTATGTTGTTAGCGCTGCGGCAGTGCATACTGCATAACTTGTGTGGGGCAAATGCCAGGTAACCATATTATGCGGGAGTCTCCCAAACAGGGCTGCCATTTGGCCGTTTTTCCGGCCAAGTAGGTCAAATTTGGCCGTATAGATTTTCCCTTCGCCGTGAAATTAACTTTAGCCGTAAAAGTCTCAACTTGGCTGAATTTGAATTGAAATTGGCAGTCAGTTGCAAATTTTGACCGGTAAAGACAAAAAAGGAACACAATTTGGTCATTTCCATTAAAAAGATGTTTTCTAAGAAAAGAGTAATGTGACTTTTCCACTTAATCAACATAATTACTGCATTATTCATTGGTCTGCATTGCTTCTGTACTGCAGCCTATTAAAATTGTCAGAAATTAACCAATGGCATTCACTTACAAAAAAATACAAAGAAATCAATAATTTTTGTTCTATTATATTTTTCAAACACGTTCATCACTATCTTTCCCTCTCATATAAATGTATCAAAGGTTAAAGAAACATTCCTATGAATTTTCGTTTTTATATATTCCTATATCATCAAAGAAACAACATGGTAGAAAAACCATGTTGTTTTTTAATATTCCGTTTAGGAGTTAGGGTTCGCGTCATAAAGGCTTTATGCAACCGTCACCCGACCGACAGGTGACCGGTCGCAGACAGAGCCCGACCCAAAAAATTGCACAGAGCTGCCTATTGAATCAATGTCAATACAAGAAACGAGCGTCCATGCATTCACTCTTAGTTTGCATGCACTGAATGTACAATGTGTGTGAGCTTTCTGTGTTCATCTCGGTATGAATGGGGATTAACTCCGTGAAAGTTCAACAGAAGATAATCTCTTTTGTTTGCCCATGGTTTTGCTGGTGAAATTATTGATTTTGTTTTGAATTCGACTTTCTGAAGTGAAAAGTGGTATGTACGATAGGCTATATTATGTTAAAAGTTCTATATGATGGTTTTCTTAAAACAGTGTACAGCAGGCCCTACATTAAAATTGTTTCCCAGGATTGAAAGAATTGCATAAAAAAATAAGCATATTGATCGTTACTGATTTTGAACTTCTTCACTCTCTTATTTTATAATTCCAACAGATAGATCATCGTCTTAACAAATTTAAATAGGCTATTCCATGGCAGTGCCATGTCGGAACCACGGGGGTAAGAGGGTCATTGCCCCTTGTCCTAGAGTAAGGGGGAAGGAGGTGCCCTTTTGAAAGTTGGCAGTGGACGGGGCAGGATGTTCCCTTTTGATAGTTATATGAAATTATTCTATAGGTGATTCTTGAAGCTTTACCAAAAAGAATTTCACTCACTCAAAAATCTTACATAGTACATAGAAGTTGTATCTACATTTAGTATTTTTATTTTTTTCTAAGCAGTAATTTTCAAAAGTAGGTCTTTCACCTATAAAGTTGGGGAGGGGGGGATCATGCTAAAATAAAGTTCACCATACAAAAGTATACAAATGGAAATAAGTGGGGTTGGTCAAGTGCCCCCTCAGGCCCCTTGCTCCCCCACATCCTGCCTATACTCAAACCATAGGGCCAGGGGAACTTTCCTCCACATTTTCTGGACATGGGTACTTGCAAATGGGTTTTTTGACGTTTATGGTATAGTATAGGCCTACAATATGCCTGGTTGGTCTAAGTTAGTGTTTTTTTAAGGCAATAACAGCAACAAATTAAAGAATCATACCACGGATTGAAGGAAATAATTAAAAATCAACAATTCAGCAAAATCAAGCTCTCAAAAGTTTGAAAATGAAAGAAATACAAATTAAAGAATCAAATCACACTCAGATGAAAGGAAATAATAATTTAAAAAAAACTGATATAACAAAAAATAAATAAATAATGCAAACAACTGTACTTAATACTGCATTGCAAAGATTCCGCCTGTGTGTTGAAAAGTGATCTTGTGGTGTTAAATGTGATGTCATAATTGCAGATCCAAGACAATGTTTATTTATGTATTTCTTTGAAAACTGATTGTCTCTTTCTACATCATTTTGGGGTATGATTGGGTATAGCATGCACTTTACAAGAGCATGCCTTGCCTATGTACCTAATACACTTTGAATGAAAGAAACATTTTCATGAATAGAAATACATAAGGAATTGTATTGTATTGTATTGGAAGTATTGTATTGGAAGTATGACATCACACTGTACAATGTGAGGTCACTTGTCATCATACTGAAATCTTTGCAATGCAATGACTCCTACATAGAATAAAATATCAACATGATTTTTACACCAAGTTGTTTCTTTAATAGTCCTCTATCATATATATGAAAACAAAAATTTACGGGGTATATTCCTTCCTACTATCTTACCGTTAATTAACATAACAATTATGTCGTTATACATGGTCTTTATGCAAAAATAAGAGCTAGTCTTTCTTTATGGGATGATAATTGCAACTACTTCAGATAATTTGTGCAGGATACATCAGTAAAGATCATAGAGGTTATGTTATCAGTTACTTTATTTTTATTTCAAAAGCTTGTATTTGTGACTTACCATCCAACAATACAGAGATCCAAGGAGTTTAATAACATAACATAACAAGATTACGGGTAAGGGTTAGTCACCCCATCAAAAGCCCAAACTAACACCAACACAAAAAAATAAAAAAATAAAAGACTTAGTAAAGAACTTATCAATGTTGACTTTGAAAGCAAATCATTCCACTCATTAACAACTCTTTGCGAAAAGCTAATACGCCAAATATCTATCCATGAGAACTCTTTGGTCAACTTCAAACTGTTACCACGTGTCAGATGAGGAAGTTAGCTTAACAATGTAAAAAATAACAGGAAGTCAAAGCATTCACTAGCAGATAGGAACTTAAAAACCTGAATATATAATGCACATAATAGACTCCGCCTCCCAGTCCGCCCCCCCACCCCATCCCTTTCCCACAACTAAAGAAACCAGATTTTGTTCTATCCATGTGTTGTTTTATTATTATAATAGCCCAAACTATATCTTCTTTTCATCAACGTCCATTTCTCATCAGAGATGAATAGGCATATTTACTGAAGTTTTTTCGCAATGACGTATTTATATTTTTGACATCGGGTAATGGGCCGAATCACGTGACAGGCGTTTAGTCCTTTGTTTAAAAAAGAAAAAAGCACTATGAAAAGTAAGAATGTATTTATGAATTATAATTTACAGACCCGGCTAAAAAAACATGAACAAAACAGGGTGGGCCCTGGGGTGCAGTAAAATATCTCACGTGTTATTTCCATGCATGATTTTGGCCGTTTCTCAAACACATTTGGCCGTAAACCATGCGGTAGTTTGGCTGTGAAGCTCTTATTGCATCTGGCAGCCAGGTGGAGTGATAGTCTACTAGATAGTGGTGCGGCTGGTGCCAATCCTTTAACAAGTCCATTCTTTACTAAAATACTAGGCCTAGGCCACAGGTGTTCCTAACGTTGGGGCAAGCTATATGCTTACACTATATATATATATATATATATATAAAGAAAGGTAGGACTCTTTCTAACGCGACTATCGAACTGTACAAAAATCGCGAATCTTAATCAAACTCTTTTACTTTACTCACATTTGCTGGAGACTCCTTCTTCGTGTATAAGCTACGGTATTTGTTAGTTTTTCTCCGATTAGATGTACAAACGATAAATTTTCTACCAAATTACCGCCAAGACAATCTATCCGTCCAACAAGAGGGGATTTAATGACCAGCGGACTTGGGATAAATGTTTATTATTTGCATCTTTTTGAAAGGGATGAAATGATTAAACGTGTAAACCTAACATGACGTCAAGGGTACTTTCGTGTTATGTGTATACAGTAGTACTAAAGAGACGTATGGGTATCTGAAGGAGCGATTTAAAACGTGTCTTCTTTTACAAGGATAAAAGTACGCTTTCTTGGTTTGGAAATTTTCAACGAGGTAGTTGCAGCGCTGCTTCTTCATAACGTCATCGCAACGGTTCTTATAGTTTGCAGCAAATTGTTGGACGGATAGATTGTCTTGACAGTAATTTGGTAGAAAATTTATCATTTGTACATCTAATCAGAGAAAAACTAACAAATACCGTAGCTTATACGAAGAAGGGAGTCTCCAGCAAATGGGAGTAGAGTAAAAAGTTTAATTAAGATTCATGAAAGTGGTCAAAAAAAAAAGAATTT
The DNA here is from genome assembly GCA_020152595.1 of Chiridota heheva. NCBI lineage: Eukaryota > Metazoa > Echinodermata > Holothuroidea > Apodida > Chiridotidae > Chiridota > Chiridota heheva. The sequence continues at coordinate 22,116 of JAIGNY010001474.1, read as the reverse complement.
TTTTGTATGCGGTTCGATAGTCGTGTTAGAAAGAGTCCTACCTTTCTTTATATATATATATATATATATATATATATATATATATATAGTGTAAGCATATATATATATAGTGTTAGCATATAGCTAGCCATAACGTTAGGAACACATGTGGCCTAGGCCTACTCTCTTTCAGTCTTTGGTCACACTCGGACTGACCTGTTCCTCGTGATTTGTCCCACACCTCAATTTGAACCTTTTCTTTCAATTCTCTTCTCAAAATATGAGCACATATTGCTCCTGTAGGTCCAGCTCCGGCAATAAGTACACGCGGCATCATAATTTATACTCCGTACACGGGCTGGAAGGCATAAATTGTTATTATGTAGCCGACACGTACCACGGTCTTGTTTAGCAATGGTGTTCAATTAAAACAAAGTAGTTGCGCGAAAACAACGTCTAAGTGAGGTGGTGCACAACTAATTACAAAGTTTCACTATATAGGCCTATGCTAGACTTACACAAGTCAAGTACAGGCCCCACCTTCCCCACAAAGTTTAGCAACGATTCGGAACACAGTATCACGATAAATAAGTGTTTATATGGTATTTTGGTGCCAATCTGTGCCACAAATTTCGAGTATATTCTTTTATTTTAGGCTAGAATGTTTCAGCCCTTATATTTAGTACTCCCCGTAGGCCTATGCTCTAATAGTACCATTAGACTGATGCCATCCGTGTTGTTAGCCTACTTTTATTATGATTAATTTACAAAGAATGCATCCAGATTAACCCAACTAGGACAAGATACATTCAGCATAAATACAAGCTTTGAGCTAACAGAAGAGGTTCCAAGAAAATCCTACACTCAGAAAAATATCTGTGAGTGTGAGTAACTGTTTAGAAACGAAGGTCTGAATCTGATGGGAATTTTGACGGTTGGTCTTGACCTTACTATAGTAGTATAGCAGTTTCACGACAATTAGGCAATTAAAAAAAAAAATGTGTAGGGCCTTTTGGAGTTGGTTTGGGGATTGGGCAGTGGTGGTTCGGTAATGGGTGAGGGGTGATGGGATTAGGCAATTTCAAAAAATATTCATAAACTTCCCGTTACGGAAGTGGGAAATCCAGGGCTTGAGGTCTTGGGAAATCCTAGTGAGCTACCGCCTCGATACAATGCTATGCAATATTGCAAAATAACCAAAACAACAAACTTTTACTTCCGAAGGCTGCCAACTTCTCTCTGTACCTTATAAACATGAAAAATTTAGTCCGCCGTATTAAGGAGACATTCCAGAATTAAATGATGATATAATTGAGTAAAAGTTATAGTTAAAAATGTACCAAAAATTGTTATTTTCTTGAAGATTTGGCCCCGTGGTCTTTTACAGTGAAATGCCTGCATAGATCTGACTTTTGTGTGCTAGGCCTGGTTATGCATACACATGTGTGCACAAATTAGAGAAAAAGCAACACTGGCGAAAAAACAATTTCGGGCGATTTGTTATACGTATACTGTATACAGCACAGGAAACTTAAGTTTTATATCAAAAATATGTAAAAGAGTTATTGCAGCTCAACTGAACAAATACATCGCAGATAATAATCTTGCTGCTTCTTTTCATTCTGCTTATTGCTGTTTTCACTCGACAGAGATTGCATTACTTCGAATTCATGATGATGTCATGAGTTTGTTGAACAATAAGAAAATGGTTGCTCTCGTTCTATTGGATCTTAGTGCGGCTTTTGACACAATAAATCAAAATATCTTGTTGAGTCGCTTATCCACATGGTTTGGCATCTATGATTTTACACTTTGTTGGATTAAGTCATATTTTCAAGATGGATCCCAGCGAATCACTGTAAATGACATTGAGTCGGACTCTATTCAACTGAAAGTAGGTGTCCCACAAGGGTCCGTGTTAGGGCCTCTTCTGTTCACTTTATATACTATTCTTGCTGACATCATTGAGAGATAATAATAATAATAATAATAATAGCTGGTGCTTATAAAGCGCCTTTAACTCAGAAGAATCTCAAAGCGCTGTACAATACAATAAAAATGGAAGAGAATAAACAAAAACTTAAAATTAAAAATTACAAAGTACCTAACATTAAAATTGAAATGCATATTTAAAATGGAATGCAAATTTAAAATGGAAATGCAGCTTTAAAAAACATTTATGTAGAAATAGGTGTAAAAGAGTAAAAATGATTATGGTATATACAGAATACAAAAATATAGATCTCACGGTCATTGTGTAAAAAGAAAAGTCTTAAGTTTGGATTTAAAGACAATTATTGAAGACGCAAGTTTAACATGCAAAAGGCAGTTTGTTCCATTCGTGTGAGCGGCTTCCATGAAAGAAAGTCTTCCATAAGAAGTGCGAAACGACATGTAGGGGGCTTGATAAGGTTTTGCGAAGAAGAACGTAAGGACCGGGATGGGGCATATTGTGTAACAAGATCTGATATGTATGATGGTGTCAGTGCGTGAAGCGCTTTGTAGGTGAGTAGATTAATTTTGAAGGCAATCCTCTGACGAATGGTCAACCAATGGAGTCTTCGCAGAATCTCGGAATTACTCTCGTGCTTTTTCGAGCGTGTTACAAGTCGGGCGGCGGTATGTTGGACTCGTTGCAATTTCATGATCTCGATATCAGGCAATCCGTATAAAAGGGAATTACACTGATCCAACCTAGAAGTCACATAAGCATGTACTAGTTTCTCGGTAGTGTCATTATCAAGATAGTGTCTGATTCGACCAATGCATCTGATTGCATGTGTGGCGTTCTTGCAAATGTTGTTAACGTGTTGTGTCATGCACAGCTGCTTGTCACAAATGACATCGAGATTGCGAGCTGATTGCACAGGTTCCACTACAATTCCATTTACTTGAATGCCAGCAATATTGGTTGATTTGACATTGCGCGACGTGATATGAAGAATCTCCGTCTTGCTATCGTTCAGTTTAAGTTTATTGCTAATGGTCCAAGCTTTTATGTCAACAAGACTTTTTTCCAATTTGGCAATACAAGTGTTTCTATCGGATGGTTTCATAGGGATGTACAACTGCGTGTCGTCAGCGTATGACATACACCATAATAATGTATTGCCTATCATTTTTACGCAGACGACACTCAATTATACATCTCACTTCATAACTCAGATTTACATAATCAGTTACTTGCTTTCGAAAACTGTATCAAAGACATTAGGTATTGGATGATGATCACATTACTCCCATCTTATTCCAACTTCATTTGCTGCCAGTTGAATATCGTGTGCATTTTAAAATTTTAGTTCTCTGTTTTAATTGTTTGCAAGGTACAGCCCCTGATTATCTAGCCCTATTAATCAAATCCCACCAACCATCTCGTACTTCAAGATCATCAGGTCAACATCTACTCTAAATACCAAGAACTTCAAACAAATTTGGGGATTGCTGTTTTAATGCCTATGCACCAAATGAATGGAATAAACTCCCATGCACTATAAGGTGCAATGTATCGCTTTCAGCTTTTAAATGTGACTTGAAAAAATTCCTTTTTAGACAGTATCTTAGTCATTATTCTTGATATTTATTCTCTCGCTTTACTTACAGATTTTTATACTTCTTAGCATTTTTATAATTTTAGTTTGTTTAGATTTATTTTCACATGTATTTTTACTCTTTCTATCCCAAATTATATAATAACCTAAATTTTGCAACTTTATATTTTTAAGATCTATATGCATTTAAACTTATAAACTTATTTTCCCTTGCTAGCTTTACAAAATTCCTGTTGCATTTATACTTTTATACCTTTTATCTTTTTTAAGATATGTCATATATTATCTATGTTTACATTATTCTTAAATTTCATGTATTTTATATTTTCATTTTGTAAAGCACTTAGAGCTTATTGTTAGAATAAGTGCTGTAGAAATGTAATTTAATAATAATAATGATAATTGGATTGCACTGACTTTGAGTATTGCAAGTTAAACGCGTATAACACGGTATGCGTACAATTACACGGTATGTGTACAATTGCGCCACGAGTGCAGGATATTCCAAATATTGCACATGCTTATTTAAGCAGCGTAGTACACCTTATTTGTGAACGTACATGTACAGTGTACATGCACCTGCATTTCTTGTATTGTCTTGAACGTTTCTCGATTTTGAAAAAAAAAGAGAAATATTTTTCTTTCCTTTAAATTTTGACCATTTGTCATTGGTGTTTCTCTCCAACTTTTATAACTGCAATTAGAAACAAACTGAAGTAAGTGTGTTCGATTTTTTAGTAAGAAAGGGGTTGATTTTGATATCAAAAATAAATGCTCCTAAAAATACTGGGAACTTATTTTGGAGACGTTAAATCCCACTGACTTTTGTTTAGTGTGTGGTAGAACTTTTTCAATAGATATGGACCCATACGCAAATTGGTAGATTTGGAGATCTGCTTTATTTGGGTATGTGGACTCGTACTAGGGAAATCTAGGAGGGTTGAGGACTTAAATAAATCTAGGGTAGGGGATGTGGACTTGGGGAATCTGCAGGGTGGGGGATATGGTTGTGAACTTGTGAAATCCAGGGGCGTTGTGGACTTGGAAAATCTGGTGTAGGTAGTATACAAAATGGGGCTCTAGTGCACTTTTTATGTCGTTTTTAAAATTTTTGATTTCACTAAGCGGACTGGGGTTGTGGCGCCCTTTTTATGTCGTTTTTTTCTGGCATACTTTTTTTTTGTTTTCACTATTTGGGCTCCTATCTTGAAAATTTATGACAAAAAAAGATTTGTTTATATTTTTTCACTTTTTTTATGTTTAATTTCTGTAGCCGAAGACCATAGTGGTGGGTGATCCACTCTTAAGCCAGCGCTTGGTATCAAGAGGTGACAAGGAAATTGTATTCATTCGCATGCTGTGGTGTTCGCTTCTCAATAGATTCATACCATGTTGAAATGTCTTACTTTCATATAGTGCTTTTTTGTACTGCTGGTGTTGTATATTTTTTTCACAACATGCTTTTTAATGCGTTTTGCTTTTCGGATTTCACCTCCATCTTCCTTCAGTAAAGAATGCATTTTGGGTCAAAGTCCTATATACTCGCTAATGGGTACTCCAGCATATTTGTCTTTCATTTTTCCAAGCACCTTTTTGTTCGTGGTGCTGTGGAGCGGGTGGTCTGTCAGATAATCACTCGTGTGATAGAGGTGTGACTTGGAATTATATTAGCATACACATCCTCAGTTTGGATTTCAAGCAGAAGACTATCAGTATCCATATAGAGAACATTGCACCGCTCCCCTATTGCTCCTTCAGATTTTTGTAATAAAAGTCGTACATCAGATGTTTACTCAGGTCCAGGACACACATTCCAATGTAGACTGCTTGGTTAAGCATCAGCCGACGTTTGTGTGTGTGTAAGGTGGCTAGATCATCATCAAATGCCACATGCCTTGCAAACGTGGGGCTAGCTATCCACTGGCGAAGCTTGTCATCTTCAGAGGCTCTCACGAGTTTGACGTCTACATGCTTTTCCATAGTCTTTCCAAGGACGCTATTGTTCTTCAGCTTGTAGAGGTCCTTCTCAAAGCTGGTCTTGGCCTTCTTGCGGAGTTCTGTATTCATTCTGATGTAGGATTCCATCCAGTTGCTTTGGTTGAAATGAATTGCACGATGTATATTTGTTAGCTTCCTTTCTAGAGTGAGGTAGAGTTGCAAATTTTGGTAATGCACAATATAGCGCTTTTTATCGCAGAGATTGGGAACAAACTTTTCAACATAGGTTGACGAGTTTAAAAGTCCTTGCTGATAATCTGACAACTACTCCTTCGGAACCTTCATACGTTTTGGAGCAAGTGGGTATGCATTGTGGACATTGTGTAGCTCTTGAGGATTCTCAAGGTCCACCTCGAGTGTGTAACCTTTTTCTGCATCGGGTGAAAGCATATCTAGCGGAGGTACTTCATCCACCAATTCGAATCCACCCGTGGGTAGTGCTTGACTCATCGCCCAACCATACAGGTTATTTGTGTCTTGGTAGAGAATATGATTGTTTGGCTTGGAATCATCATAGCCTGAGACGTAGGGATTGTTGGCTTTAGCATAGCGCTTGGATACCATGGAAATACCACCTCTCATACCTTTCTCGAAGAATACATGCATATCATAGTCGGTTAACAGTTCCAATTCTACACCTGTACATTTCAAGAGTGCATCCCAAGACAATCCAGGGCTTGTATAATAGTGTGCTGGATCCAGACCATACTGCCCCAAGTAAGTCTTCCGATGTGTCTCGAAGACATCAGATAGTAGAAGCACATCACTCCGCAGGTATAGGTTGTAATAATCTCCCATAGTATAACATTCGAATGCCCCCCAAACCTCCTGCGCATGTTGATAATCCTCATTGGAGATATGTTCCTCCGTAAGCTTGCTATAGAAGGCATTTTGCGGAGGTTGGCACTCCCCAAACCATTCCCAGGAATCCATATACTCATAGGGATACATTGCCTTACGCAATAACAATTGTCTCTTTTTATCATTCGGTTCATATTCAGTTGTGATACGGAAGTCAACAGAGTTGTTAGCCGTAACCAGCTTATCCAATGATGCAATTGTGGTCTATCGATGAAAGTCAACAGACCTAGGGAGAAGGATATATACTTCTCCATGTTGTTGGGGATGCAGGTTATCTTTCCTTCCACTTTGCTGATGGCTTGCATGATCAAATGAGAGTCATGGGAGACAAGTGGGATTGTGGTTGTTTTGGAGCTCAGGCGCAGCTTCAGTTGCAAGCATTGTGTGCAGCACCTCTGTACTTACCTGTGATATGGCAGTGGTTGCGGACAGAGTCACCATATAGAGGTTTTTTACATATATGACAATCCTGTGCTGTCCGGTGTGCACGCCAATCCTCTCTGGTGATTATCATAGGTCGAGGGTTTGCCAGAAGTGCTTTGATCTTAGTTTCTTCCTGCTGCCAAGCCTTAAGGAACTTCTCAGCTGCATTGTGTCCTCGATATACTATGAGAGGCTCTGTATAACCATCACACCTGACCACAACATACCCATAGCCACACGCTTCGTGCTGTTGAGTCTTTTGGGTATTGAATTGCGAGGGATTGGATTCTGGACCATCTATATTACAGGTGCCTCAAAATCTGCATAGATTATGTAGGGCGCTGAAAGCTGCTTGTGATGGTTCCGGAAGGACAGCTTGTTTTCGCCTTTTTTCAGCATCTCAATACATAGAGCTGTTTGACCAATTCCCACGCAATGAGGTCTGTGGGCCTCGAGCAGATCTTCCCTGGAGTAGCCATGTAGACACCTCTCGCAGAAGTGCTTACGCTCTCGATGGATGCTTTGATCATAGAGCAGGCGGCTGAGGTTTTTGATCCATGTGTAGTGAAACTTACATGCTTTCTCAATCAATGGAAGGTTGAGCCTGTGGATCTTCTTGTCTTGTTTGCTGAGTCTGTGAACGATCATCCCTTTATCCCAACCGAAGACGTTAATAGCTAGATCGTTTTATTTTTCAGCCTTTCCAATCTGTGAGAGTGAAGTTGGAGCCTCTATTCCTTCAAAGTTTGAGCCGTCTTTTGAAGGATACTTGCTGTCTTTGTGGATCTTTCTTGGCTGGAAACAGAGCAGATTGGAGAGCCCAGCAAAGGCAGTTACCATCATGGTTCTTTACATTGATGATAGCATTTTTGGATTTGAGTTCTTTTGACAAGCTGATATAGGATCCGCCTTGTAGTGGTTGGTACCGGGCAATATTCAGCTAGAGGTCTTCCACTCTATCCACCATCCATCCTGACCCTCTCTTAGTCCATCGCTCAAGAGATTCTCTTATGTGTGGGAAAGCGTTGTTGAGTGCTTCATCAATCTCATTTACTTGCAGGACATCCATCTGATGGCTGGGAAATACTAGGCTTGTACATTCTGTTTCTCCATCGACATTATCCTTCTTCAGCCCCACTCTGAGTGCTAACTGGAATTTTAACTCGCGAAGGGCTCCAACCTCTTCTGCTACCTCCCGGTGAATCACGGGGCGAACATCGTCCAACAGGGTCAGTGGATCAGCACCTAATCGGTGCCCATCTGCGATATTCATATGCCAACTGCGAAGGTAATTGCCAATTGTCCCAGGGGCCCGTCTGAACCATGGAGCAGGCATACAGTAGGTCTCCATGCTCTAGGAGCAGGCACAGGTCTCAGTGCAGGAACAGGTCCCGGTGCTCTTGGAGCAGGCACAGCTCTAGGAGCACGCACAGGTCTCGGTGTTCTAGGAGCAGAAACGGGTCTTGGTGCAGGAACAGGTCTTGGTGCAGGAACCGGTCTGCGGGCTGGCATATACCTATGAGCGATGATGGCATTTATGTAGTCGCTTTTAATATGATTTCCTCTTTAGCCTGATGGGTCATCAAGGAGGATATTGTTTTAAACCACATAGTTTGTCATCACCTTGACTCTCTCTCTTCTAAGTGCAGTTGTATTTAAATTATTCATCATATGCTGCTGTACTATAGTATCTTATTTCTCTAATAGGTTGTCACACCAAATGGTAATACCATGATACACCATGTCTTTAATAAGGAAATCACATCATTTTGGCAAGCACTTCTTGAAAGTCTTTCGAGCTTGTTTTTCAATGCACAGCATCTTTGTAACAACCTTTTTACCACCACAACCACGGCAAAGTTGTGTTCAAGAATAAACACCAACCCCACACTTGCTGCATGGTGCTGTTGGATGTTAACCATTTCTAATCACTACTAGATGCTGCCAGCATTGATCATACATAGCAGGTCTTCCACATGTTTCTTTGTTACCTAGCGGTAGCCAATTACACTTGTTCTCTGCACGTACTGACAACATATACCATTATAATACCCTATTTCTAATCGCATGTTGCATTATTTTAGTTTATTCCCACTTGGTGGAAGCTCGGTGTTGCGAGGAACGATCAACAACTCTTCATGGACAAATCCACGGCCGGGACCATCTTGAAGATAGTATAGGACAGGCTCTCCAGGCTTTGTAACAGACCGTCCTATCCGATAAACATTGACAGACCACACACGGTCTGTAGCACGACATCGACCTCCTTCCAGCTCACCTGGTTGGTATAGATAATGCATTACAATATCGGTAGGGACATTTTGCTCCTCCAAGCCAAGCTGGAAATGCTGGTTTCTGTTTCACCATTTTAGCTTTGATAGCATTGACAGGCTTCTTTTTGATCAGTCATGTGACTTCATTGTTCAAAGCTGAAAGAATGGCTGGTAATCTCCCTACCCATTCTGTTGATCTCTCTGCCTTAGGCAATTTCATTTCCTGAGCAAACTGATGACCGAACAACTGTTCTGCTAGTGTACGATTAAACCGCTCTGCAAAGGGTTCATCACAGTGACCGTCTGGGATTTCACGTCTCACCTCAACACCATGCCTCTTCAATGTATCAGTCACAGAACCCATGAACTCATGCCCTGGATCCACCTAAAGTAGTTTTGGCAAATCGAATGGACTATGAATAAAGATGTGGGTAAATGCAGAAGCAACCTCTGTTAAGTACTTCGAGCTTAAAGGCTCAGCCTCTTTATACCAACTGGCAGCATCGACCACAACTAACGCATATTTATAGGTCTTGCGCCAACTTTGTCATGCGGTAGAAACAAGAGGTCGGCTTGATGGACTTGATTTGGTGTAGAAATGTCAAACTTAGGTCGTGGTATATAGTGGGGAGAATGCAGGTAGATCTGCCACATAAACTGCTTCTTTAGCCAAGTCCAGGATTCATCTTCAGACACCTTTGCAGCTTTTGCAAGTTTCACTATAGCTGGAGTTCCTCTCTAATATCCCTGAGGAATAGAGTATATCTCTGCTAGTTTCGTCTCATATGAGACATATGACATATGTATTGAATATGGCGATGAATTACAGAAAGAAACTAGTGCCTACACAAAGGACCCGCACAGGTCTGGGTGTGAAAGGTGTATGCACAACTCATCAAGTTACTCTTAATACCCCAATGGCCACAGCAGGTAATCATGTGATTGTCAAATTCCCTAAGCTGCAGCAGCATGATGTTATTGTCCCAAGCATGGTCAGACTGGCCTTCAACATCACTCTGAATAGCACAGATGATAATCGCACTATTGTCAACAACATAGGCTGCAACATTGTGGGAAAACTAACGGGGAGTTAAAACAACTCTGTGAAGTGTTTGGGATTTCGCCAACAGTTACCCAGTGGACCCCACCAGTGGTTCCAAAGCAGGGACTAGGGATACCCTGGAAGTGGTACTCAACTGCTTATCACCCTATCCAGTATGTGGCTAATGAGATAAATATCATCTACCTTAGCAGCAATTACTATGATAAGAAAATCATGTCATTTGGTGACCGGGCAGTGATGCTAACCGCCGACTACATCAGTCAACCATCGAATATGGAAACTGGTTACTTAAAAATAATCAAACCAACTAGTGATGGTTTACAGACCTTGGTATCAACTATATCAATGACAGCATTCGTGTTTTAATGTGGGTTATGTTAGGTGCTCAAGCACAACTTGCAGTCAAATTCTTGGTGGTGCTACATGATGAAATAACCATCCTTACTAGGAATGGTCCATCAATCATTCATGGGTTTTGCACAAAGTCCTCCCAAGCATATAATATATATTTTTTATTTAGGCTCTGCCAAGGACTAATCTGAATCGCATCACTGAACAGCAGTTATGCGTCTTGAGCCCAAGGTGAATAACCTATTGTGTATAGTGTAACAGTAGCTGGTTGCTAACAAGTGAACTGTGAATAGACTGAAGATAATGTCGGTTAAGAAGGTATGCGTTACCCCTGTGTTGTGTATGGTGTAACAATAGCTGGATGCTAGTTAATGAATTGTGGAGAGTCTCTCGGATTGATTGGTGTGGATTACCCCTGATTTTGAGAAAATCGGGTTGGAAGGGTCCAAGAGACACAAATTCTTAATGACTAGTCTGGATGCTCAGCAACAATTTATTCGTAATATTGAGGATGCGGTTGCTGCTCCTATAGATCTCCCATCTTCCATTCAACGCTAGCAAGATACCCTGACTTATGCCTCAACTTCTTTAGACTTCAGTCTGGGTCAAGATTTGTACATGATTCCTAGCAATATGCTTTTGCATATAGATACCCAAATTGGCTACAACAATAATATTATGGTTGCTAAAGACCTTGCTATAGGTAAGCACCATAATATTAATTTTATCACAGCCCCAGGACCTCCAGTTCTTGATTCGGGGTAGAATATGGCAGCCTACCGGATACTGCAATGAGTGTGAGGGTGGATGTCGAAGGGGTAGATGTCAAAACTAAATCAGAAGGAACTGATACAATAGAAGCTGAAATGAATGAAATAGCAATATCGTTTGTTATCATCGGTGCTTTAATTCTGGGGGTTATATACAAAAACTAAAAATTAAAATATATATATATATATATAAAAAAAATATTTCATTTTTTTATTTAAATGTATTTGTTTTTTCTTTCCAAAATTTTCAAGATAGGGTGGGACCCAAGTGTCTGAAAAAGAGCGTTTGTATTGGCAATTAATGAATTTGAGAATGAAAGATGCTGTAAGGCAAAAAGTGACATCTGAAAATGAAGTCCATTTGAAAAAACAAAAAAACTATATCCTGAACAGTTTAAAGAGATTAAAAAAAAAAACACCGAACGAATCATTCAAAACCTTACGAGTTAAAGCTGCTATTTCAAAAACACAGTGGTTTCCACAATAGATCCAGTTATTACAGAAAATAGCAGTATGAAATGACCTCTTGTGAACTGAATTACCATTGAGTAAATATTGTTTGCCACCTAACTCACCATGGCCAGACAGGTGAAATAGAGGTCAGGTTAAAATGATGTGTTGAATATTTATTGCTTAAATATTTATATGCAAATAGGGTATCTAGAATACTTTTTTATGATTTACTTTAAAAGATAAGTAAATATTTGGGTGCAAAAAATAACTAAACAATTCGGGATGCAAAATGAAACAATTTTTATATGAAAATATTGGAAGGGTAAATTGTAATGATGTTTATAAATAATCGCAATGTGTACATTGCTAATATTAGTATTGTATAATACTAGGGTATAAAATTAATTTTACAACAATAACAATTGCCTTGAAGGTGGATGATGGCTTTATTCGTGCACAGCAGCGTGCAGCGAGATGTCAGCGGTGGAAAAGGAAGACAGCACTCCAGGAGTCTGCTGAAGACAAAATGATGGTCAATGGTGACATGTTGGACTGTTGATCCCATGTGGCAAAGCTACATAGGCTAGATTAGGAGAGTGATAAAATCTGTAAATAGGTGCACCTATAGGAAAATTAGGGGGCAAGGTAAAAAACAGAAATAAAAAAGTGGGCCAGAAAACAACATAAAAAGTGCGCCAGAAAAAGTGATATAAAAAGTGCACCAGAATATCGACTTAATTAGAGAAAACAAAAATAACAAATGACATAATAAGTGCGCCAGAGCCCTAGTCCATTTAGTGAAATTAAAAAATTTAAAAATGACATAAAAGATGTGCCAGAATCCCCCTTTTGTATACTACTGGTGTGGAGGGGAAGAGGTTGGTTTAGCAAGATTTATAATGTCCCAACAGATCTCCATAATTGGAGTATTTATATCAAGAGGCCCACAGCCATTTTATTAAGCTGTCGTGGAGCACTGGTTGGAGACCCCCACAGCCATTTTATTAACCAGTGGTGGAGCACTTGTTGGAGACTCCATGGTTGTTTTATTAACCTGTCATGGAACACTGGTTGAAGATCCCCACAGCCATTTTATTAATTAGTGGTGGAGCACTTGTTGGAGACTCCATGGTTGTTTTATTAACCAGTCATGGAGCACTGGTTGGAGACCCCCACAGCCATTTTATTAACCTGTCGTGGAGCACTGGTTGGAGACCCCCACAGCCATTTTATTAACCAGTGGTGGAGCACTTGTTGGAGACTACATAGTTGTTTTATTCACCTGTAATGGAGCACTGGTTGGAGACTCAGCGGGACTTGAACCCAGGATGCTAGATTGGAAAGCTGAGACTTTACCACTCTGCCATGGAGGTCTTTGTGTTGGTGGTTGAGGACTTGGGAAATCTAGGGGACAGGGAGGAGTTGAGGACTTGGAAAATCCAGGAGGGGGTATTGAAGGAGGGAAATTCAGAGGGAGGTTTGAACTGGGGATTCCAGTGGGGTTGAGGACTTGAGAAATCTAGGGGGGTTGTTGACCTGGAAAGTCTGGGGGGTTGTGGATTTGGGAAATCCAGGGGCTTTGACTCTAGTTTTAGGAAATCCTTGGGTGTTTCAAAGGTGGTAAATCTAGACCTTGATGGAGGTTTATGAATATTTTGTGCAGGGTATTGGTCATTTGAGCAGGGGTTGGTCGGGGATGGGTTTTTCATAGGGGTTCTTGGCTATCAGTGGGATTGAAAATTGGGTGTTGGAGGTTTCTGGAGAGATATCACCGACGCCCTGTGCACATATTTCTCACATGGTGGTACTAGTGGGCCACCGGTCACATAATTGGACAATTCCCAAATGAAATATGTGTACAGAGAGAAACTGATGATTGGGATTGTCTGTTTTTTTAATCATGCTTACTTTTGCAATTAATGGCACATTCTTATTTATTCTTCTTTCAGGATCTTCTTATCAAAAAGCAGTAGCTTTAAGAATGCTGTGCGTCAACAAATTGAGAGAACAGATGCATATAGTTTCTCAGCATGGACAATTTATCACCGCCTTGCGTAAATATTTGGGTCACAGACTAACTGCTGTACGAACATGTTCCAAATTTGTCAAGGATACCAGATATATGCAGCACCTAAAAGAGAATGATGATGCATTATCAGCCATCATAGAATCTGGTCATTTTGCTGTGTTTTGTAATTTAAGACCCTTACTGCAAGAGGAAGTGGGGTCAAACAGATTTTTGATCCCTTGGAAGAGAAAAGATGGTAATTTGATAAATCTGACTCCATTTGTTTTGAAAAGAAACTTTATTTGTTAAAAAAAAGAATAGGGTTGTATGAATCAGCTTTACTTTGTAGAACAAATGCATATTTTGCATTTTGTAATTATTTTAATTTGATTACTCAGGATGAAAGGGCACCTCCCACCCCATATAATGTAGCCCCCCAAATAATTTACATTCTTCCACAAATCTTAAAGTATTCTAAAGTGATTTTGTGAATATAAAATGTTGTCAAAAAGAATAATATATTTTGATTCGAAATATTGAAAAGTTGCACTCCATAATTTGTCTTAGTCGTTGTCCTTTTATATTTTGATTTAAAAGATGCTAATGTGCTGAAAAAGCTGCTGGTAATATCTGTTTTAATTTATTTGTTTTTTAAACCATTTATTGCATGCTTCTATGATGATGTAACAAGGTATAGCAAGAACATTTTACAAATTAACAACTTTACATTTTTTCCATAAGAATACAGTACAATTTATTACAGTGCTCTAGGCCATCTGGCCTTTGTCACAAACATAAACGATAAATTAAATGGTACATGATTGAGGTTCTTGCAACAAACAATAATCAAAGAGAAAGAAACAAACGTCTTGCTTCCATTGCGTGTAAAATAAAGTGTGATAACTGCAAAAATAAGTATTTAGAACTAGCTGCTAATAAAGACAATAAAGACAATGCAAAAGACAATAGGTTAACATTACTAATTGTTCAATCCACAGAAAACAAGAACTTGTATGAAAACAACTTTTCTCTAAAAAGTTTAAATTATATGAAAACAATAAGAAGGGACAAATCTCTGTTGTGTTCGAACAAAATAACTCTCTGACTCTTAACCTGTGCAATATAAATAACAAAACTGTATGCTTGTACTAACATAAGCGATTGAAGAAAACTGAAACACAATCCAACTGATACAAGGTCTAATTACAAGAAGCAAACTTTACAAAATTGAAGTGCCACTTGCATGCTAGCTAAAAGGATAAGCAAGCACAATGTTTGAAAGCATTTTTAAACCACTCTGCATCAGATCTTGAATTGACTTGATTGTTACTTATGAAGGAATTGACCTGGATAATGAATTTCAATTTGCACAAAAAATCTTTTACAATAGGTATAGTGCCAGCTCGCTTCTTTTGGTAATTATAATATTTCATGTGGAAAATGTGAAAGTTATAAGGGTGATTCACAGATAGAACCTAAAACCAAAAGAGAAATCTTCCTCTGAAAAAATCAACTGAGTGCCTAAGACTGCAAATTCCACATCTAGAATAAACTTTGAAATTATGTCGCACTCCCAAAACAAATGCTCCAAGGTTTCCTCGTTAACATTTCAAAAAGAACATAAGGAATTATCAATAATATGCATCTTGAAAAGGAGGTAATTTGTTCCTATCAATCTGTAAATAAAGAGATATTGGAAGTACCTAGTTTTACTTTCCCGCAGCGAACAGAAAGGAATTTGGAAAATTAGATGCCATATGAGTCTGTAAATGTGAAAGGTTGTTCCATTTTAATATGCAAATAGGTGCAGTAGAAATTTTCTCAACGAGATTCTTGTAAATAGATCAGGAGGGTGAGAGAGTGCAATTCATAATAGAATGGAGAAGATACTCATTTGAATTGGAAAGACCAACAGCAACATCAATGCTGACATTCCTATTTACAACAGCCGTTACAATACCGTAGTAAATAGTAAATATACAATTACGGGTGCCAAAGTTGTTCTTAAATGAGTTGAAAGGAAGTGGACGGTCGCTAGCATTAAGAAAATGTTTAAGACCTGTAATACCTTTCTTAAACCAGGACTTTTTCAAAATTAGCATATTATCAATTTGAATGTGGAAATTAGTCCCAATAATTTGGTCCTTGATGTTTGACACCAAATCATTATAAGAATGCGTAGACCAAGCATGGCATACATTATTAATAAAATCATTTAGAGTAGTAATATTAGTGAACTTGAAATTGCATCTAATAAGTTTTAAACTCTTTACCAAAATTATATAAATAGTGATCAAAGAACAACTTTCAATAACTATTTGAATGCAAAACATATTTCTTGACCGAAGTACATTCTAAACTGCAAAATGAAATTGCAAACATCAATAGCTTCTAAGCCACCCTGATTAAAATCATTAATAAGAACTCTGGTTTTATTTGGTCTGGTTTCCCTCTTCAAATAGATTTTAAAATTAAATTTTCTAATTACTTAATAAAATGAAGTGGGGGATCGGGTAGAACTTGAAATAAAAATATCAGTTGAGAAATAGCAAGGGACTTCACAATAGTAATTCTACCATTTGGAGTTTTAAAATCTTACTGACACATTGATTTTATATTGAACATAACTCCCAAGTTCATTTTCATAAACTAATTGTTTGTCATTTGGCCAACCTCTCATATTCTCTCTACATTGAATTTCTTTCTGTTTTAGAAATTGCAGAGCTGCTGTCATCTTTCGATGTAGATATTGCCAGAGATTCCATCCTTCTAGACGCAAAAAACTCATCCAAGGATAGGTCACCCAGCTTTGCCATTAATCTTTGCAGGGCATTTGAAAACAGAGAATGGCAAACCCACATTGAGAAATCAATAGGTGGAGCATGCATGCCATTCAGAAAAGCAATGTTTGTGATAGGAAGGGAGGATGCCCATATGTTATCTCAGGTATGATAGTATTTGTTAATGTTTATTCATTTTTTATTGTTATCTCGGGTATGATGATATTATTCATTAATGTTTATTAAAGTTTTACCTTGAATATTCATACTTAGTCAGGGAAAGCAGAGAGCACAAACAATCCTTTAGAAGTATACTGGCAGGGAATGCACATACACATACACAGCTTGCTCTCTCACTCCCAAAAAGGTACATTTGCAGAACTTCATCGGATTTATCACCTTTGGTGATATTTCTTAATAATTCTTGAATGGATAATTCACGGTACCTCCTTCATGAAAAACATGTTTCTACACCTGCTGATGTTTTCAAATATATCAAGACTAAGCATTACAGTATATTAATATCTCTGGTTTATGGAATGAAACAGTATTGAAATATCCTGTTGCTACTAGGTGGTGGGAATAGCAGGTAAGCCCCATGGGCCCTGAGTAAAGTCTAGATGTTTGAGGGCTCCAAACAAAACTAGAAAGGTCTTGTTATTATATTGTTTTATTTCTTTCCAGGCATACTCACTTCTTAAGTGGCATTCAATATCTTCCTTCTGCTCTAATTGTGGTAGCAAGACAATGAAAGATATCTCAGGGTACAAACGCCAATGCTCTTCGTGTTCACAAATATTTTATCCTCAGGTGAGTAAGTTAATGCATGTCATATTTAAGGTCACCGGCAGCTGTGAGGGCCATAATTCCCTGGTAAGGTGGGAAAAGCGGGGGAGGGGGCAGCATGGGGACACTTTAGACACTTAGTAGAATTATTGAAAATGCAGTACATTTTGGGAAAAATTTGCTTTTTTTGTTCCCTCACGTTTTGGATGAGAAGCTACACCTACACTTTCTGGATGAGAATTATGGCCCTGGCGGCTGTAAGAGTGTTTAGTTGATATGGCAAACGTGTTTAGGGGGAAAAGTATGAACAACTTGTCAATTATTCATATCATTAAATGCACAAAACAATGATGTTTAAATGTTGGGCAGTGGTGGGGGTTAGGCAAGTGCACCCCTTTGTCTCTATGGCAACCTGCCCATATTTACTTTTAGTTATACCTTACCTTCCATGCTATAAATATGCAATCTGGTCACATGACCTGATTCTAACGCACTTCTAACCGACCTTAAAAACGTAGTTACCAGCCCAGTCATGACCTCCATATAACCTCTACTAACCCTTACTTCTTTTCACCGCGTTGTTATCACAACATTGCTGGAACTGGTCAAAAATGTTTTTATAAATCTAACCTACTTCTAACAATTTTCTCCCTTACAGCTTGTACCAGGTAGGTTTTTACGCTGCTAGGTCTTATCCGGTTCACCTTTTCAAGTCATTTGAGGTAAAACAAAGTAGCCATGGGTCCGGAATTTCTTTGGTCCGACTCACAGGACTTTCTCGTGTAGTCTACACTTAGGATAGAGTGTTTTTTTCTCCATCCCTACTAAGCGGGTGGCTAGTTCGAGAGAGTCCCACTCTCGCGGCGGGTATTTTCAGGCCTTAGAGCACCAGGTGTGCCTGTCTAGTGGACTTTTTGCCCCTTGGTTTAAGTGATTTTCACCCTCGGCCCCGCCCTTCCACTAGGAGAGCTCAGCGTTATACTATGTATTGTATTAACATGTTAGGAGATATTCAGTACAGGTTCTCGTATGCATTAGGCCAATTTCTCTAGTCGATGTTAGCGTATACATATTAAGTCGACGTCACCACAAGATGTTCGTTCGAGGAGTCAGCTTCTTACACCTCCAAGGAGCTACAGTTGTTACAAGAGAGCCTATGTTTTATTTAATGTTACCAGTACATATCGTGTATTAGATTTTCTTGCATATAATTAAGACAAAGTTTTTAATTTTCAAGCTTGAATTTTGGGGTGTTGGAGAGACCTTAAGAAGGTCTCTCCGAAGTATTCTTAAAGGAGATCTAATCTTTTCTTTTTATCTTCACAGATGCCAAGTTACTCAGTGGTTCGTGTTTTCCACGCTACCCCTATGCTTTTTCAGAATTTACATTCGGTGCATCTTCTTGGGTTTTTTCTAATTTTCAGATAGTAATTTTTCTGATAAATTTGTTTGATCTACTAAATTGCTGGACCGTCTCACCCATGTAAGGGTTGTAAGTACATCCCCTGTAAGGGAGTCTTGGTGTAAGTGTATATGTATATATTTATATATATATCTTTACTTTTTAGAAAAACGCCAAGAGGCGACATAAATCAATTAGTCTCAGAGTTTCTACTTACGTCATTGCCACCTTCTCGATAGATTACTGAGTCAGGCTTTGTCTAGGTGCCTACAGGACCTCCCCAATCACCAGCCTTCATGTTGAAGCCAACAAACCCCCTTTCTACTTAGATGTAGAAAGCTTAGCCTCTCCTATGCTTTTAGGGTCCTCACCAATACCCAGAACCCTGTTTACAACCTCATTAGGTACCCCAATTTCTCCACTTTGATAGGAGTAAAACCCTATCCCCTCCCTTTAGCTTACGCATTAAATCAGACCTCTTCCATCTTGGCATCAACCCCGTGACTCTCGGCACCTTCTCCTGGCCCACTTTTCCACCTTGGGCTACCCCCATCCCTTCTATCTACCTGGGCCTCTCCATTTATCTCAAAATCCAAACCCATCCTAACCTCTTCATCAATCTCCACAAGCAAACCAAAGCCCAACTCTCAAACCACACCTCCATCTATACTGATAGCTCCAAGGAAGGCGACAAGAAAGCTGCTGCTGCCGTCATCCAAGACATCACCCTCAGTAGCAGACTTCCCGACGAACCTCTCTCGTATTGACAGCGTTCATATTACCCGTCTTAGAATAGGTTACACCCACCTCACTCACTCCCACCTCCTTATTGGCTCCCCCCAAGCCGGCTGCAACAATTGCCATTGCACCATCACAGTCCATCGCGTTATCCTTGCTTGCCCCCTGTACAACCTTGCCAGAGCTTCCCTCGCTCACCACAACTCAATTGCTGAGTTCATCCAGAAAAACCCTCCGGATAAAATTATCTCCTTCCTTCATCATGCTTCTCTCTACAACCATATTTAATTCTCCTCTTCCATCCCCTTTCTCTACTTTGTTTTTTTCACCCATGCACCTCCTCTCTTGATCACAGCTTTCTGAATTTTTGTTTTTGTATTTTTGTCATTCTCCCGTTGTTTCCTTTCCTTCCTACCTCTAAAATGATCTGACCTCTCAGGCACAATTTGACCCTCATTGTCGTGGTGCCGTTAAGCCCTCATCAAACAAACAAACAATATGAGTCATGGCGGCCTGTGTTTGTAGTTTACTTTGTCAACTTTTTCCAGCTTCACCCCCTGGAGGCCCCTGACTTGATAGATTACTGAGTCGGCAGGGCCACGGGTGTGGTCTATCAGACGTAAGTTACCTGAGTCTATATTGATAAGCTAAGTGGTGTCCTAGACGTCACTTAAGATAAAGAAGTGCCCCCTTCTCGATAAGATTACTGAGTTGTGAGAGGCGCGTAATTTTAGTGGGTAAACCCTTTGTACACCGCTGTGGTCCACGGTTCCGCGATAGGGACCGGTAGGGCCACGTAAAGGCTAAAAGAGGTTATACGTGAGTCACAAGTGATTTCACAGGTCCTATCTGGTGATTGGATCCATACGGTTCCAGGACTCATGTTTACGGGTCCGTGACGGCTCCGTACGGGTCTATTGGACGGCTCCACCGTCCATGTTTACGGGTCCATTGGACGGCTGCACGGTCCGTGTCTCTGGCTCCGTACGGGTCCATTGGATGGCTCCACGGCCCATGTTTAAGGGTCCGTACGGGTCCATTGGACGACTCCAAGTGGCTCCACGGCACGTGTTTACGTGTTGGACGGCTCCATACGGCTTTGCTGAATGGGTCCATACGGCTCCATAGTTTTGTAACGGGATAACGTAAACCATACGATTAACCCGGAAATAGACCCACTAGCTATGAAGCTACGTGGTCAGGTGACAAGTGACAATCTTTGCAAGAAGTATAGCACCACGAGAGCTATTTTCTTCTTGGTCCCATAGCCATTAGCTATGCAGTTCCACAGCCGTGTGAACGCCATCAATAAGATTGTCCGCGTTGAACGTTACAGTTCCGCAATTATTTTCACCAGTATCATGGAGATCGAGGACAGGTCCTCGAGTGTCAGTGCATTACGCACCTAAGATGTCCCGCGATGCATAGCATATAAACTCTTCTTTAAATTACGCTCCGGTGACATCCATCTCACATGTTATGCATGTAGATTATGCTGCGAGTTTAACCCTTGTACTCTATGCAGCGACTGGGATCAAGCGGCATGGTCGGAGCACAAACTCCACTGCAACTGGCACTTAAGAAAAGCAGCCGAGAGAGTGGAAAAGCGACGGTCAGACAGGCCGTCTTTGTCTTCCCCCCTGCCACCACCATACCGCTTCAAGCGCAGCGGGCTCCTGCCTGGAAGGCGGGGCTGCCGCCCACTCTCAGCAAGGCACCCAATGATGGGACCCGCAGCTGAGTAGGTGTACACTAACATGTACCCTAGTGATGCCAACGCTTTGGGAGCCCAACCCTCCCGTCCCTCGGGTGAGGTCTCCTGAATGAGGCAGACCCCGGAGGAGAGACAGGGAACGGGATAGTGCATACAAGGGGGGACAGAATCGACTTCACCAGCCCTCTTCCTCCTCTTTCTCTTCCTCATCCTCTTCTGAACCCAGGCGTAAGCGAAGGAAGCGACACAGGGAAAACCCCTCGAGGATCCCACCTTCCAGGACACACTCAAGAAAACGCTTGAAACTTTGGTATCCCAGGGGCTGGAGCAGAGGCTACCACCTCCTACACTTCGCCCCCTGGCAGCTGCCAATGCCGCAGCATGGCATTCCCGGGCCCTGAGGTCTCGGAGGAAACTGCCCTCGACATCTATCCCTCGAGAGAGGAAGTCGGTTTTTTGGATGATCTGCACCATCCGGTGGAGACTCCGGACACACCCACGGCACGGGACCACCCCCAGAAAGGGGGATTCCTCCCGCCGCCCCGCTTCAAGCCTTCCCCAGTGTCGCATCAATGATGCAGAACGCACTAGATAAGACCCCCGTATCTTACCGAATATTGGACGAGTCCTCTTCCTGCCACCCCCCCAATCCCGGGCTCCAGAAAACTGCACCACAATCCAAGAGCACTCCATTTGACTGTGTGGCCTCTATCCACGGATGTATGCTTCCGGACTTGGGAGTGTTCCAAGACTGGTGCCAGGACAGATCGGTTTCTCCGCATATGGCGCCTCTTGGTGACGTAGCGGATTTTTTGTTGGTCCAGTTTAACCTGACTAAATCCATCAATACAGTCAAGAAGTTCAGGACAGCCATAGCAGCTATCAACTAGGGCTTTCTAGATGGCTCGACCATCACCGACACACAATCTCTGGAAAGATTAATTGAAGGAATGTTTTTAGAAAGACCTT
>JAIGNY010001473.1:0-35085 GCA_020152595.1 Chiridota heheva | reverse complement strand
GAGAAAGTGGCAAAAATAAGGACTGAACTTGACGTTGAATGTGTTAATGTAAATATATCTTCTCTTGATACCGGTAAACAATGTAATGATGATGTATTTTTGCTTGATTCTGACGATGATTTGATGATTGATGATTTACAGTATATGCAGAGTACTGATATCTTTGCAAATTTCCACCCTGTAGATGAAGCTGAGATTCGACATATAATTTCCAAGATCCCAAACAAGACAAGTTCTCTTGACCCACTGCCGACTTGGCTTTTGAAGGAATGTGTTGACATAGTAGCTCCTATAATTATGTCTCTTGCAAATAATTCATTTATTTCTGGTTGTTTTCCATCCATTCTTAGGAACGCTATTATTTTTCCTCTTATTAAGAAGTCCACCCTCAATCCAAACGTTTTGAAAAATTATCGACCGGTCTCCAATCTTCCCACCCTTGGCAAGATCCTTGAATATCCAGCAGTCTCTAGGTTTAATGAACATTTTCATTCAAAACATCTTACTGAAGTTTTTCAATCTGCCTACAAACCGGCACATAGTACTGAAACTGCGTTATTGCGTGTTAAGAACGATATATTAAATGAGTTAGATTCGGGTAGAGTTGTTTTACTTGTACTTCTAGATATGTCTGCAGCCTTTGATACCATTGACCACACTATTCTTATAAATAGGCTTCAGTGTGAGTATGGTATCGGAGGCTGTGTTTTAAACTGGTTTAGATCTTATCTTAGTGATCGCAAGAGTTCAGTTTGTATCTCTGGTAGTTATTCTACTGCCCATCCTCTGAAATATGGTGTTCCCCAAGGATCTGTTGCAGGTCCTCCGATCTTCAATGCCTATTCGCAGCCTCTTACCCGCATTATCAAACTCTTCAATGTTGCTTACCATATATATGCTGATGACACTCAGCTATATGTGAGCTTCGATCCTAAAAAGCCAGGTGATAGGGAAGCTGCCCAAGCTCGCTTGTCAAATTGCATTGCGGCGGTTAAAGACTGGATGCTTCATAACAAACTTAGACTTAATGACACTAAAACTGAATTTTTGATCATTTCATCAAAAAAACAAAAGCATTCCATCAAGTCCATTGATTTGAGGATCGGTGGGTCTGTGATTATTCCTTCATCATCCGTTAAAAATTTAGGTATCATGTTTGAACCTTGTATGAATATGAATTCCCAGATCTCTTCAATATGTCGTACTGTTAATTTTCATTTGCGTAATATTTCTAGAATCAGACGGTACATTGATCAAAATACTTGTGCTCATGCAGTGCGATCTCTCGTCCTTTCTCGGCTGGATTATGGCAACTCCTGCTTGGTGGCATATCACGTGAAAACCTTCAACGCTTGCAAAGACTTCAAAATCGTGCAGCGCGCATAATTTTTTGTGTTGATAGACGTACAAGCGCTTCCCCCCTCTTGCGTGTTCTTCATTGGTTGCCCATCCAGCAGAGAATCGATTTCAAGATCGTACTGCATGTGTACAACTGCATTAAAAAGAATGCGCCTTCATACCTTCAAGAATTGCTGCATATTTATAAGCCTGGACGCGTTGGTCTAAGATCCGCCAACAAGGATGTCACCCGCCTTGTGGTGCCAAGAACTAATCGTGTCAGTGGGGACTGCGCCTTTTCTGTCCTTGGACCACGTTTGTGGAATAATCTACCCATTGCAATCCGTCAGGCTCAAACTGTTTATACTTTTAAGAAGGCCCTTAAGACTCATCTTTTTCCTACTGATTAAGTTTTATGCTGTCTATAATATTTTATTTCTTGTTTTATTTATCTAGTTTTTTGTATGTTTATATTTTATTTTTCATTAATTCTTTTATGTTTTTATATTGTCCTGCAAATGTTTTAAATTTGTTTTGATATTGTATATTAAGAGTTTGTCTATGTATTATCAATTTTATTGTAAAGCGCTTCGATCCACGGGAGGCGCTATATAAATAACTGCAATAATAATAATAAATAACACTTTGTGATGAATAATTGTTTGTCGACGTACGTATCATTGCTTAAAAACCGTCATGTGACCGTTATTTGCATAATTGTTCTTAAAGGAATCTCGCTTCAGGTTTCCACCTGTCCATCCCCACCTCCTATTACGCCTTAGTGTCCACAACCCCGCGTCCACACCCTCGCACCCCCAAGATACGTGTCAGCATGGGCAGTTTTAATGGTTGTGTCGATATGGTGCTGCACTTATTGCGCGTTACCATTTACAAACAAGTCTTTCAGAGAATTGGAACTAAATAAATCCTTGCATGCCTAGCCTATCAACAAGGTTTTCTCAACAACCAGTTTCTTTAATTGTCCTCTTAAACAATAAAACGATTACCTATTGGCTAATCATTGTCAGTGCAAATTGAACCAGTATATTTCGATCAATCAAAACACACAAATTGAAGCATACTTTTTATACACGTCATATACGATAACGGTCATTGAATATTTCCATAAGGTGACAATGAGTTGATGAAAAAAAATGGAGGTATAGAGTCAACATTAGCTTAATTACTTCAAGATCTGTTAAAAGCCATCAGAGTATCACATAAATCGGTTAAACATTGACCATTTTACAGCCGTTTTAAAGCATAGGCATGCACAAGTATACTTGTTTTGCAAATTTTGCGATGTATTACTTTGGTACTTTCTTTTGTAAATCTTTTGTTTTCTTTAAATGTCAATAATAAGTTTTTTTAAGTGGTGCAGCAAAATCTGACCACGATTTTGAGTCTTTGCTATGCGCTTAATAAAATTATAGCAGGAATAAACGAATAAAAAAATAAACACATTTTGTTCTCTGCCCAGTCATGCATACATTTTGCATGCATTAAAACATGTTTTCTTGCAGTAAAAATCCAGCTGAGAAAAAGATTACATACCTGTCAAGGAGCAAGATGTATATAATGCGCTACAATCAATTTTGTTCTTCTTGAAAATGATAGTGCTTTCTTCCAATGATATAGAAATAAATAAAAACAATCCAATTAGAAGAAATATCAAATATCTTATTCATATGATCAATTACACAGACAAACCAACTTGTTGGATTACAGTAAATATTTGCAGTATTTGCGTTGTCCATCTATCTGAGCAATGAATACGAACGACTTCACAACAACCCAGTTTTTCTAACTTCGTTGAGGACAAAACACGACAGCGCATACTCACTAATCTAACCAACCGTATGAGCTCTATGCACCTCATTTACATGTGTATTTTAACGAAAAAGTGATATCTGGGTCAAATTTTATTGAGATTAGATTACAAAGAAACAACTTATCTTATGCATTTTGATTTTTAGTTTTGCTAACTAGGAAATTACAAATCGTTTTTATTTGTATTAAATGTGTGGATTTTGTTCAGTCGTAATTCAGATTTCAAAATTTGTAATATCTATAGAAATGATAATGGTAGAATATGTTGCTGCCTGAAATTAGTTCACTCCAGTCTTTATAAGTCAAAAAGTGAAAAGCCCAAAATGGCCGCCATTTAAAAAGTCAAGTTGCAACTTGCAGTTCTTGTAATCCCAAACAGATTGCATTTGTTTTGATTTTATCATCAAACTGCTCAGAAAAATCCACAGAAAAACAGAAAAAAGTCTTATCCTACATGTGGAACATATCTTAATTTGTATAATTTAAAAATGGCCGCCATTTTATAAGCGAACTTACTGTTTTCCCCTACTAGCACTTCTTGGAATCCACAACAGATTGCAATGGCTTTTATTTTACCACCAAACTGCTCAGAAAGGTCCACAGAATAAGAGAAAATGTCTACCAAAATCAAACGAGTAGAACTAGGCTTAATTTGCATAAATCCAAAATGTCAATCATTTTATAAGCCAACTTGCTGCACTACCCCAACTAGCAGTTCTTGTAATCCAAGACAGACTGCATTTGTTTTGATTGTATCATCAAACTGCTTAGAAAGGTCCACAGAAGGACAGACAAATATTTCAGCAAACTCTTACATGTGGAACATTGCTTAATTTGCAGAAATCCAAAATGGCCGCCATTCTAATAGTGAACTTACTGTTCCCTCTACTATCACTTCTTGGAATCACAACAGATTGCAATGACCTTCAGTTTCATTACATAATCCGTCCCTTAAATACTCCATCTAGTTTTCTTTTACAGCTCCCTGGTTTTATGCATTCAGCGTTCTGAACAGCATTCTAGCAATAAGACTTCCTCCCCACACGAACTGGATTCACGCAATGTACGTAACCCTGACATTTGGGGAAGGAAAGGGAGGGGGTTACCCGAATAACAAGTGAATGTGTTCTATGTCTTTCTATACAATGAAAGTTGAACAGATTATTTCTTTTTATTGCCGTAAATAACAAAAATATAGTAAAAGTCATGTTTAAGGAAGCATTAGTTCATGGGACTGGATATTACGTATTAAACTATTGTATAATGGTATAATCCTATGAACTTCATTCACGGTACCATACATCAGTAATTCCAGCGTTAAGCCCACGTTGAGCATTTGATAATCAATACAACCGGAAATAGCAAAACCGCAGAACTTGTTTATTGAAAGCTCAGGCTGTGTTGTGTAATTTAAACCACTATTAATATGACTGAGGAAATTCTAGCACTGATTTACTCTCCGGATTAAATTTTGGTGTGATGTTTCATACTTGTAACAGGCAGTTCCAGCAAAAATGTGCAGGTGGGGGGAAGGGGGGGGGGGGGGGTGGGTGGGGGGAGGGATGGGTGGGGGTAGGTCAATGACATATGGGTTTGGGATTCTGCAGGGGTCCATGATTTGGTATCAGTATTCAGTGGGGAGGTCTGTGAATTAAGATTGGGAACCGGGGTGTAGGGATTGCCCGTGATATGGGATTGGGAATCGGGTGTCTGTAATTTGACAGGATTGGAATTTGGTGGGGATCCAGGGGTGTTGGCGGGGTCCCTGGTAGGATTGATATAGGATTGGACCTCAAAGTGGGGTCTGTGATATGATTTGAGAGGGGGGGTCAGTGATAAGATTCAGGAGAGGGGTCCGTGATTTGGCATACAGAGATGAGTCTGTGATAGGATTTGAGATTACTAATTTGGTATTCAAAGGGAGGGGGGGGAGGAAGGGGAAGGGTCCGTGATATAATTCGTATTTAACCCACTTTTATTAATAAGTATTCTAAAAGTGATCATAACATAACACAATTTGAAATTAATTCAAATAATACTTTAGCTGAAATGCATCTACATTATCATAGAGACAGATTAATATTACGTACGCTGGGAGAAGGGGGCGGGTGGGGGCACCTGAGAAAATTATGTTAAAACCCACGGTGACCATAGAACCAACCTAAAAGCCGCAATTAACTTAGCCACAATTATCTTTAACGCAAAGTATTTTCCTTTACTACAGTACTTTCCTTTACTACAGTACTTTTTGCTCCATCACTGAGCTAAAACACATTATAATACCAATGGATTATCATCTATTTGGATTTGGTAAACAACTAACAATCAGATAACTGTAACTAAAGAGGTGACTTAAGTTTAAGGACTATGGACATCAAGAGGCAACATGGGCTAAAATTGTTTACAATATGATCTTAACCATTAAACAGCAAATATTTCCATCAAAATTGGTTAAAAATTGACCAATTTACAGCATTTTTGATTATTTCCTGTTATTGCCCATTGACATCAATCACGGGGGACAGATCTTTTGTCACCTCTTGTAAAACCAATTTTTTTTTTATTTCACAGTCCACTGTTAATTATGTTTGAAATATAGCATTAGATTAGGGACATTTTTTTGTTTTTTGGGGGGTGGGGGAACTTGGTCAACCCTAAATCATCATTTATCTGAAATAGACAATCTAAAATTCACAGGTAGCTGAATTTGAAGCACAGAAATTAAAGAATTACATAAAGATTTTGGGATGTGTTCTACTTATTGTATCAGACATTCCGCAAAAATGTTCCGTCATAACTGAAAAACTAAATAAGCTTTTCACAAATTCTAAAAACTACTGTATTCTACTCAGATTTTCATGCTCTTTCACATACCTTAAATCTGCTAGATGTCCATAGTCCTTAGATTAACCATTAAAGAAAATGTCCTTTGATCCCTACAAAATCCTCTCTATCATACAAAATATGATTTTAAGAGACTGTAAGAATATAATTTGTTTTACAGATAATCCTTAAATAAGAGGATGTAACCGGAGATAAACAAAGGTGACAGGCTGTTTGTAACAACAATTGCAAAATATAATAATTTGTGGAAAGACAATTAGCTAGCATTAAACTAATTCCTTTTCAAAGTTTATAACATTATCCCTGTAATCCTGTGGTAACTAACTTATGACAATTAATCAACAATTTTTAACTAATAAAGTGGCACAAGTAATAAGGAGTTAGATGTTTTCTGTTTTGGATCTTTAGTAATTAGAGAGGAATTATGGTTAATATACATGTATTTTGTGATCTCAAATAAAATTACAATGCCACGCGATACACCTATAACGACCACAAAGAAAACTTCTCACGAAAGTTGGATACAATTTTCCAAAGGAGTTGGGGGAAAATGAAAGCAGAAACTAATATAATACTTAACTTTTGGTCTTGTCTTGTTTTCAATCATTGTTGTAAATTTCATGATGATGTAGGCTTTTCATCAACCCACCTTTCCCAACTTGTTGAAGATTGTGATAACATTTCACTTCAAGGAATAGGGAAAGAAGGAATACCTTCAGCCAGTTCATTCCGAAAATACCACGTTTACTACCAGTCACAGCAAGTGCTCTGAAACGGTCAAGATATTACCTGTAAGAAAACAAAAAGCGGAATATAATTTTGTTTATTCATTTGATGGGTGTTTTTAAATTTAAGTGCCTTCACTGCCTTTTGAATTACAAGCTGGAGCCTAGACCTTACTATATGTCAGTTAAACTGAGACCGTAAATACTGATTAATCTCAAAACACTATCGTAAATGTTTAAGTTGTATGTTGTACTGATTTCTCT
Source organism: Chiridota heheva (assembly GCA_020152595.1). NCBI lineage: Eukaryota > Metazoa > Echinodermata > Holothuroidea > Apodida > Chiridotidae > Chiridota > Chiridota heheva. The sequence goes on along the minus strand of JAIGNY010001473.1, from coordinate 28,084 downwards.
CTGATTTACCATTGAAGTGCTCCGACTGACCTTTTTTCCGTAACTGGCAACCTGCCCTTTTCTGGATTTACAATACGATAAAATTAAGGAATTACTGGGATACTATAATTTTTTCGTAGGCACTAGTAATAAATTTCACTCATTTTAACCGAAGCTCTTTGTTTTTAACAAAGATCAGTGTAGCTTTGTTCATTATACATATACATGCATATCTTATCACACGGATTTCAAGTTGGGCTGTAAATAGGGTAAATCCTGTCATATGTTCCGTATCTACACAAAATGCGTCATTGTGGTCAACTTGAAAATTGAAATTCTGCGCCGAAGCAGCTCACAATGGGGCAAAGTATTATAATACCTGCCAGTAGTTACTGAGCATGTTTTTGCCATTATTCACAGTAGTTATTGATCATGCGATTCGAATCGGGTGTTTTATGACAAAACAGATAGACCTATTCACATATTCGTCCAAAATAGAGGATGTTCAAATACAGCTTGCAAGACCTGGGAAGTGTCATTTCTGACATTCTAGAGGTACCGTTTTTTCACAAAAAAATTTACACGCTACGCGCCAAGCGGTGGTGGCGCTCCGCTTAGATAGTATCAACGTCGCCGCACCACTAAAACAAACGGTGCGGGCCTGCCTGGAGGAACAAAATATACTTGGCTTTTTCGAATAGACGCGCGTGGATGAACGATACAAATCATGTTCATCCCATGTCGCATGCATATACAAAGTCCCTGGTTATTCTGTATTGGAAAAAAAACACACGCTGTTATCTTAAAACCTGTTGTCTTGATTGGTCTTTCCTCTATTTTCTAAGTTCACTTGAAAGTTTCCCTCATTTTAAAGCCATTTTGGGATTTTTTTGTTGTTTTTTTAAGGGGAGGGGAATTTTGGATTTTTTTTCTCGCGGGGGCTTCGCCCTATTGTTAGATGTAGTAGTTATTGATTTGTTACCTTTATCTAAACGTTTTCCATAATTTCAAAGCAATTCTCAGCCATCAAAAAAGGCAATACTTCAGAAATTCCGGAGGCTTCTCCACTAGATCCCTATCATGAATTCCCTGCGACCCTACGACGCATGGAAGGTAAGTATAACTCTCGTAAATATCCCTGCTACGCTTAGCGGGGTAAATTTACTTCAAGTTATACCTTACCTTCCATGCTATAAATATATTCAACCTGGTCACATGACCTGATTCTAACGCACTTCTAACCGACCTTAAAAACGTAGTAACCAGCCAAGCCCTGACCTCCATAATACCTCTACTATCCCTCACGCATAGCACATGTTAATTTTTCGAATGAGTTTGTGTGACCCCACGCTTTTTCAAGATTAGTTGTTGCAACATTTTCGAAAATGACGACAAATACCCCTACCATCCCCAATCCAAACGACCTGCCGACGGCATCTTTATGTTAGCATTGTCATTTATAAGACTTAAATAACACTGGTTTTAATCAATTTCTTATTTGGCTGGGCCCCCTCTGACATTTTAACCTGGCCCCGTTCCTGGTCAGTGGCCATGCAGAGTAAAATAAGTGATGGGGGTACGATGAACAGAGTAAAATAACTGAGTGGGTAATATGACCGGCCCGAGTAAAATAAGTGCTGGAGTGAGGGGGTAAAGGATAATCCTAGACCCCCTACCATGCATAACAGGCTGATCAAAATCAGTGGCCCCACTTCCTCTGGAAAAATGTCTTTGAAAAGGAAAAATATAAAGCAAAGCAAGCTATTACAAGTTTTGAAACATTTCTCAGAAAGTTAACACCCCGAAATCCACTTTCAAGATTGTTAGGCTTTGTTAAGTTGGAAACAACTGTGTTGATGATAAAATCAAACATAATATTAATAAGGAGAGGGGGAGGGGGTGGGGGAGGGGGTTGCCCAGTTCCTGGCCTGACCTCATTAGCCTTTTTTAGTTGAAGGGGAGGGTCGGAATTTTCCAAAAAAATCAACAAAATAGGCCTATTCAGTATGTTGGATTGTTTTGTCATGCGAATGAAAGCGATCGTTCTTTTTTAGTAATCATGTGCAGGTAATTGTATGCCTGTATGCCGGCCGTCTTGGCAAAATGGATTACGAAATTTCACAGAATTTCTAACTTCCAGAAATTTTCAAGGGGCGTCATTTGAAGGTGATCATTCAAGTTCCGAGAACATTTATATGCTGCCATCGGCTGTATTGCGCATGCACGCATAACGTGACCTATAACGTCGTGGGGTCCAGGGGGAAGCCCTATGGTATAGGGGGAGGGGAGGGGAAGCCCCGTGAAGTTCTGAAGATTAGGTGTTTTTTATTCTTCCATATGGGTTGAAATGTTGAACAGTTTATAAAATAATCAGTACCAAATGAGGACATAATATGTGATTTTATTTGACGAAGAAAATAAAATTAGTTCACTGATGATAAGCTTTTTTGGCCGGGTTTTCTATCTCTAAACAAAAATCTGATAATACGGGATAGTTTCCAACGGTGGGTAAATACGAGGAAAATACTGTACAGACATATATATTCTGGCAAAAACTCAGTAAAAATAACCAAAAGCGTTAAAAGCAAATTAAGAAAAGAAATAATCTGCCATATGGACCGACCATTACATTTTTTTACAATTTTGCACTTAAACAAGCTGGTATCAATTTAAACATTTTGCAGTGATAAAATTTTATCACTGCATGTTTATATGAAAGCTAAGACATTAGATAATTCAGAAATGTAATCAAAATTATAAAAAAAGTGGACAAAACTATGAAAAATATGGAATATTTGGCTCAAAAGGGGCTTAAAAATGACCGCCTTTGCACGACTATAAGTTCTTGTCAGAATCGACCACAGTGTTGAGAGTTTCATGTATGAATTCCTTACTAAACGCTCTTAACATGGATGTTATTCTCCATGTTATTTTCTTAATGCACATCAAGTGTCATGTGACATTTTCATTCTTCTAAGCTACTTAAAGTCGACATCTTTCTGGTTTAGCAGTTGCGTAGACATTTTGAAAAGTGGAGGGGGTAAAAATTGCAGAAATTAAAAACTGTTGGTGAGTCAGCGTCAATCCGAAAACAAAGCACAAGCGTGAGGGTCTAGGGGCCCGCCCAAGGGCCCTTGGGGTCCAGGGGAAATGTCCCAGAAAGCGCCGAAAATTGCTTACTTTGGATGGCCCGAAATGGTAACTTTTAAGTACAGTTAACATATCTACAGCCTTGGTTAGCGGGTCCATGGAGCGAAGACAATTTTTTAGACCATTTGTACAGCCTTTGTAGGGCAACTGATCTTTATTTATACATTTGTTTGGGGATTGATCATATGTTAAATAAACTTGGGAGTCATTGGCGACAAATATCCCTCACTCCCATCATCCCTAATCCACCCGAAACCTAACCTCACCCTAAACGGCAACCCAATCCCTCATGTTGATCACCAGATTTCTCGGAATGCCCCTCGACTCTAACTCAACTACAACAAGCACATTATTAACCTTAAGTTGAAGTTCAACAACATTCTCAACCTTCTCCGTGTGATCTCTAACACCATCTGGGGAACCGATCGGCACACCTTCCTCAAAATTTAAAGGCTTACCACCCGTTTTAAATTAGACTACAGCAGCATCGCCTATGGTGCAACCCACAAGTCTCACCTTCGCAACATTTACACTGTCCAAACAAAGCACTAAGGTTCTGCCTAGTCACTTTCAAAACTTCCCCTATCGCCAGCATCCATGTGGGGGCAAAGGAACCCCTTTCCTTCTCCGCTGGTTGCAAAAAGCTTGGTCACTCCTATGCCTCTAATACCCTTGCTAAGACTTAAAATCCTACCCACAACCTCATCAGATGTCCAACTTTCTTCGCCCTCTTTGATAGAAACAAAACCCTCATCCCACCCTTTAGCAATCGCATCTCTCCAGAGCTCCGCCAACTCAACGTCAATACCACCACACTGGCCCCTTTCTCCTGGTCCACCTTCCCTCCATGGGACACACCCGCCCCTCCACCTTTTTATGCATCTCAACCTAAACAAGGCCCATGCCAACCCGACCTTTTTATCAACTATACACAACCATATCAAAAGCCATTTAACAAACTATACCCCCATCTATACTGACGCCTCAAAAGACGGAAACAAAACGGCAGCCACAGCCATCACTCACGACATCACTCTAAGTAGCAGACTTCCTGACAACTTTTCTCAGAAGTCAAGGCCATTCTAGCTCCCAACTACATCAATTACACAGCCTCCAGCCGTTTCGCCATCTTCTCCGACTCTAAGTCGGTTCTCACTTCCATACACAACCAAAAGTGGGAAAACCTCATTACTCATCTCATCCTCAAAAGCTTTTAACCCCCTCTCTTTGCATCAAAAGTATCCTCTTTTTCTAGTTCCCCAGTCACATGGGAAACCCAGGGAATGACAAAGCCGACTCAGCCATAAACAACCCCTCAACTTACCCCTACTTCATTTCACAGATCCTTCTCTGATATCAAACCCCTCATTACATCCCAAGTCCACCAACTGTGACAAACAGAGTGGAATACCCTCACAACCAACAAACTATACATCCAAAATCCAAAAAATATCTTCTAATTAAACAACCTCAAACCTCCCTCGTAAAGACGACGTCAACATCACTCGCCTCAGAGTGGGCCACACCCACCTAACTTACTCTTACCTTTTGACTGACTCACCACCCCTACTATGCAATAATTGCAATGTTCATCTGACCATCAGTCATCTCCATATCCCCATGGACTGTCCCCTCTTCTTGCCCCTTTCCCCTTTCAGTACTATTGCTGAACTTTTTCATAATAACCCATCCACCAATATCCTCTCTTACATCAGATACACCACCCTACTATGACAACATATAGACTAAACTCCCACCACCACCACACTCACTCTGCACGCCGTCTTTAACTTTCATTCCTTTTGATTTAAGCTCTCCCTTTTCTTTTAACCTTGCCGGCACAATATGACCTTCACTGTAGAAGTGCCGTTAAACCCCACCAACCAACCATCTAATGACATCCCACTCTATGTCCCATATGACATCGCACCCCATGTCCCATATTACATCCCACCCCAAGTTACACATGACACCTTATCCCATGCCCCAAAAAACATCCCACCCCATGTTCCATAAGACATCCCACCCCATGTCCCATATGCCATCCTACCCCATGTCCCATATGACATCCCACCCATGTCCCATATGACATCCCACCCCAGTTCCCACATGACATCCCACCCCATTTCCCATATGACATCCCACCCAATTTCCCATATGACATCCCACCCAATGTCACATATAACATCCCACCCCATGTCACACTACCTCATGTCCCATATGACATCTCAAGCCATATCCCATATGACATCCCAACCCATGTCCCATATGACATCCCAACCCATGTCCCATATGACATCCCACCCCATGTTTTAAAGGACATGCCACCCCATTTCCCATATGGCATCCCACCCCATGTCACATATGACATCCCGCCCCATGTCCCATATGACATCCCACCCTATGTCCCATATGACAGCCCACCCTATGTCCCATATGACATCCTACTCTATGTCCCATATGACAGCCCACCCTATGTCCCATATGACATCCCACCCTATTTCCCATATGACATCCCACCCCATGTCACATATAACATCCCACCCCATGTCACATATGACATCCTACCCCATGTCCCATATGACATCCCAAGCTATATTCCATATGACATCCCGACCCATGTCCCATATGACATTCCACCCCATGTTCCATATGACATCCCAACCCATGTCCCATATGACATCCCACCCCATGTTCCATATGACATCCCATCCCATGTCACATATGACATCCCATCCCATGTTCCATAAGACATATCACCCCATGTTACATATGACATCCCACCCCATGTCCCATATGACATCCCAAGCTATATCCCATATGACATCCCGACCCATGTCCCATATGACATTCCACCCCATGTCCCATATGACATCCCACCCCATTTCCCATATGACATCCCACCCCATGTCACATATGACATCCTACCCTATGTCCCATATGACATCCCACCCCATGTCCCATATGACATCCCACCCCATTTCCCATATGACATCCCACCCCATGTCACATATAACATCCCACCCCATGTCACATATGACATCCTACCCCATGTCCCATATGACATCCCAAGCCATATCCCATATGACATCCCGACCCATGTCCCATATGACATTCCACCCCATGTCCCATATGACATCCCAACCCATGTCCCATATGACATCCCACCCCATGTTCCATATGACATCCCATCCCATGTCACATATGACATCCCATCCCATGTTCCATAAGACATCTCACCCCATGTTACATATGACATCCCACCCCATGTCCCATTCCACCTTATGTGCAATATGTGCCATATACCTTTGCTCTTTGCAGTCATTATGGTTGTTCGCAACTCTAAAACTAAGTAAAATACCAAGATGTTGATTTAGTCTTGTATGTGTTCAAGAAACTTTATAATCGTTTGTATTCATCACTCAATATCAAAAATTTGTTCATATAACTTGATTCCCATTGCATTGTACATTTATGTTTAACGACAGTGTTTAACGACAGTGTTTAGCGACAGTGTTTAGCGACAGTGTTTAGCGACAGTGTTTAGCGACAGTGTTTAGCGACAGTGTTTAGCGACAGTGTTTGACGACAGTGTTTGACGACAGTGTTTGACGACAGTGTTTGACGACAGTGTTTGTTTTGACGACAGTGTTTGACGACAGTGTTTGACGACAGTGTTTGACGACAGTGTTTGACGACAGTGTTTGACGACAGTGTTTGACGACAGTGTTTGACGACAGTGTTTGACGACAGTGTTTGACGACAGTGTTTGACGACAGTGTTTGACGACAGTGTTTGACGACAGTGTTTGACGACAGTGTTTGACGACAGTGTTTGACGACAGTGTTTGACGACGACGACAGTGTTTGACAGTGTTTGACGACAGTGTTTGACGACAGTGTTTGACGACAGTGTTTGACGACAGTGTTTGACGACAGTGTTTGACGACAGTGTTTGACGACAGTGTTTGACGACAGTGTTTGACGACAGTGTTTGACGACAGTGTTTGACGACAGTGTTTGACGACAGTGTTTGACGACAGTGTTTGACGACAGTGTTTGACGACAGTGTTTGACGACAGTGTTTGACGACAGTGTTTGACGACAGTGTTTGACGACAGTGTTTGACGACAGTGTTTGACGACAGTGTTTGACGACAGTGTTTGACGACAGTGTTTGACGACAGTGTTTGACGACAGTGTTTAAGGACAGTGTTTAACGATAGTGTTTAACGACAGTGTTTAACGACAGTATTAAACGACAGTGTTTAAGGACAGTGTTTAGCGACAGTGTTCAGCGACAGTGTTTAGCGACAGTGTTTAAGGACAGAGTTCAGCGACAGTGTTTAGCGACAGTGTTTAGCGAGTGTTTAACGACAGTATTTAACGACAGTGTTTAACGACAGTGTTCAACGACAGTGTTTAACGACAGTGTTTAACGACAGTGTTTAACGACAGTGTTTAACGACAGTGTTTAACGACAGTGTTTAACGACAGTGTTTAACGACAGTGTTTAACGACAGTGTTTAACATAAACAACATAGTGTGTTGATATAAACGCCAAACAATGTTCAAAAGCTGTTACACGAAAAACGCTTCAATGTGGTTTTTTTTTTATTAAACATTTTAAGGTGTTTATATAACTAAACATGTTTAGGTTCGATAAACATAGTGTTAAGGTTTGACAAATGCATGTTGGTATAAGTGCCTCAATGTGATAAACGCTTGTTGGTATAAACACCCTTGCTCTTACAAAAAAGTGTTTATTTTGGTGTTCAAAACTAAACACTTAGTATATACAGTGGTATATATAGAGGCGTAAGTGGGGGGGGGGGGGGTTCCTGGGTGCTTCACTCCTGGACCCCACAGCCTGAGGGGGCTCCAACCTTGCATGGGTTTGACACAATATTTAAGGGCTATGGACATCTATCAAATTTAAGATATGTGAAAGAGCATGGAATTTTGAGTTTAACAGTCTTTAAAATTTGTAAAAAGTGTATTTTAATTTTTAAGTTAGGACTAAATAAAGTTTCAAGATTTGTTCATTTGTGCAGAATTTGTGATATAGTAAGAGGAGCACATCTCAAAATCTTGATGTAATTCTTTAAATTCTGTTCTTCAAATTCAGCTACTGCTGAATTGTAGAATGTCTGTTCTAGATACCTGGTGAATTCGGGCATGACAAAGTTCTGAAAACTCTTTAATGTCACATACTATTGTGCAGTGACAGCTACAAATTAAAAATGCTGCAAATTGGTCATTTTTAACCAATTTTGATGTATTTTTTTGCTGTTTTAATGGTATAAACCGTACCTTGATTCATTAAGTCCATGTTGCCTCTAGCTGTCTATAGCCCTTTAAGCAATATTCTGCAATCAAAATCACAAACCCTACCAATCTTAAATTTAAACCATTGATTTTACGCAATTTCTTGCAACCAAAATCAAGCTTTGCACCTGGACTTGACATGATTTGACATTGAAAGAAAATGATATTTTAAATCGTGAGAAATGCAGGGCTTCCAACCTTCCAGAGAACTGTCCATAGATTTAACATAATCGTAGGAAATTTCTGTTATTGGCTTCAGCACTTCGCCCTATATCATCCAAAATAACGACAAATCAGGGCTTCCCGCGATATAAGGGACATAATGACTTAACTGCCGCAACTATAATCTCATAATGAACTCGATGAATTTAACTTCCATCTAAATGGTGCATGCCAATCAGTGGCAATGGAACCGGGTGATGAGGTCCCCAATAGCACCCCCCCCCCCTCCTTCATAATAATGAAGGTGTAACAAATTGATTTTGAATTGTCAGGCATGTCTGGTTCCATGGCATCTTCTCTCTCCAAAATTATCCATTTTCAGAAAATTTCCTTCAATTTTCGTGAGGTTTGTTTCAATTTTTGTAAAATTTCTCTCATTTTCGTGTTTTCAAGAAAATGAGTTGTAAAAACATGCGTCTAGAGAGGTTTTACTGTGATTGACCATCTGTAAAATAATAGTAATAATAATAATGATTATGACGATAATGACGACGACGATGACGACGACAACGACGACGACACGACGACAATGATAATGATATTGATAATAATAATGATAATAATAATAATAACCAATAACGATGCACTGGAACTGGATGTAATTTTCTACATTTTAACATACACAAGGCATGACAGATTGATATTCATTTGATCATCATCATGGTATACTATTCAGGCCATCTCGTTACACAAGTCTGACCAACAATAAATATTAACAAAGAATATATCTGTTCATTTCTGTTCATTTTCATGTGCTAATTTTTTTTTCTTTCTTACATGTCATAAGTCTAAGCAAAAAAGATAATAAGTGAATAATATGAAAGTAAGAATAACAAGGTTTAAAACAGGGTTAATGCAAATTCCTAATGTCTCTCCTCCTTACATGTGTGTAAAAGTGTAGTAAAAAATTCTTTCAGGTGTTTATATTTATTTCATGTTAATCTTAAACTGAAAATGTTGGTTCCGGTGCAACCCAAATAAACAAGATTTTCTTGGAGGCAAACTAAGAATTAATTATAAAACATAAATACAGATTTCTTGTGCAACTTAATTTTCACAGCAGTCATTTAAAAATAAACTTCCAGTAAAAACCCTTTAACTAGAATGGTAAAACCGTCATGGTTCGCATGCCCATGCAAATTGACACCCATATCATATGACCCGGCCGATTAAAAAAAAGACATCTCGCATTAAGTCCCACATGGCATCCCATACCCCACATGGCATCCCATATCCCACATGGCATCCCATATCCCACATGGCATCCCATGTCACACATGGCATCCGACCCCATGTCCCATATGACATTAAATTCCATCCCTTGTCCCACATGGCATTCCACCATATTTCCCACATGACATCCCATCCCATCCCTTGTCCCACGTGGCGTTCCATCATATGTCCCACATGGCATCCCTTCCTATGAGACCCACATGGCATCCCAACTATGTCCCATATTGCATCCCATGTCCCAAATGACCTCCCACCCCATGTCCCACATGACATCCTATCTCATGCCTTGTACCACATGACATTCCACCATATATCCTACATGGCATTCCACCATACAGTATGTCTCACATGGCATTCCACCATAAGTCCCACATGGCATCCCACCCTAAGACCCACATGGCATCCCACCTTATGTCCCACATGGATCCCATCCTACATGTATGTCCCACATTAATCAAATCGCATGTACCACATGACATCCCTCCCTATGTCCCACATGGCATCCCTCCCTGTGTCTCGCATCAGTGGCTTCCCATCTGATGTCCCACATAACATCCCACCATATGTTCCTCATGGTATCCCTCCCAATGTCATCCTACTTTATGTCCCACATGGCATCACATCCCATGTCCCCATGGCCGCCTACCCGATGTCCCACATAGCCTCCTACCCTATGTCACACATGGCATTCTACCCTATGTCCCACATGGCATCCCACCCTGTTCCACATGGCATCCCACCCCATGTCCCACATGGAATCCCACCCCATGTCCCACATGGAATCCCACCCATAGGCTCCATAAGAAGTCTCATCCTAGCTATCACAGCCCCTAATTGAGCATACTATGTATGAAAGTGTCAGTTCATTTAAAAACTTATTTGCAAATGACTTGTTGAAATGGGGTGGGACCCCATGTCCCACATGACATCCCATGTTCCACATGACATGACATTCTATGGCATTCCACCCTATGTCCTACATGGCATTCTACCATATACCCTACATGGCATTCCACTCTGTTCCACATGGCATCCCACCCATGTCCCACATGGCATCCCACTCCATGTCCCACATGGCATCCCACCCCATGTCCCACATAGTATCCCACCCTATGTTCCACATGATGTCCCATAGGCTCCATTAAAAGTTTCATTCTGGCTATCACAGTCCCTGATTGAGCATATTATGCATTAAAGTGTCAGTTCATATAAAAACTTATATGCAAATAATTTGTAGAATAAGAAAAGAAGGCAGACTCAAATAATTATGCCTGATATAGTAGCCCTTGGTGTATACCATATGGTATATATTATATCATATGGCCCCATCCATGTCCCACATGGCATCCCTCCTTATGTCCATATGCAGTCACATCCTGTCACACTCCCTGACTGAGCATACTAAATAAAAAAAAGTCTCGTCAGTTCATATACTGTAGCAACTTTATGCAAAAAAACACAATAATAAAGGTGGAGTTTAATAATCATGCCTGATACAATATTGTTGCCCAAATATTTTGAAGAATTAAAGGATTAAAATATCCAGTGCTATGAGAGAGATGCTTGATGATTTGTGAAGAATAATGAAAAATTATATTATTTTTGACAGTTATCTTCTAAGGAAATATCAAAAGTTTTGTAGAATTTTTAAAGAAACTAGTCTTCAATCCTGTCTTACAGTAAGTGTCTCTAAAAAAACTTAAACATTTTGTATAGAAATTCTAACCTTCCAAAAGGATATCTGAAAAAACTATAACTTTTTCTGAGGAACTCTGAAAAAACTTTAAAATTTTCTGAGAAATTCTTAAAACAACTTTAACATTTCTGAGGAAATCAAAGGAAAAACTGAGGACGGCTGGATGAAATTGCGATTACTTAGGTTCGCATATGATTCGCATGCGAACCAAAAATAAGATTACAGGATCAACCCTTTCAACCATTGCATAAAACCAAAACTGCCAAACACATGGACATTTTCTTAAAAGCCCGCTCATGTTTGACAAAGAGGTGCTTAAATTCACCCTTTTACTGAAATCTAAGCTAAATTTTTAAAGAGAAACAATAAATCAATGGACTTGTATTGTGCCAGCACTTTTAGAAATGATAACAACAGAGATGACCGTGTGATTCCCTTTTCTTACATTCCATGTTCATCCAGCAATGAAAATCATTGTTTCAAATAGTTTGTTTTGTTTTGCATATGTTTAAATAATCTTTAAATAATTTCTTCTTACATCAGCCTGCATGTGCACGAAATATACATACACATCTTACTACAGATGAAAGGATTAGTTCAGCAATCTAAATCTGGTAAGGTGATATTTAAGTGTAAAGTTTGATGTTATCTGTGAAGAAACGACTAAAATCAGACTAGTTTTGACATCACATTAAAAGATTCCTTTAAGTTTTTAGGTATTATATCATATTTTTCCTACTATTTTGTGGCTTAAAGAAGAAAAACAGAAATTAATGGTAATTATGATTTACTACCCTAAAGGAAGTACAAGAAAAAATATTCAAATGGCAAAAAAAAATTCAAATAAAGGCTCTCTTTAAAATACGAAAGTGTTATTAAGAATGTGAGGATGGAGATGCCAACTTCCCATGTAGTAGTTTTACAGCACCAAACATTTCTACATAAATACAACAGAGCTTTAAACTTAATACCTTAACAGAATAAGATATTGGATTGGTTTCTTAGCCATTTTGTACAGTACTTCTTAAAGTCCCATCATATGAGACTGCCCATAATGTTGAAGCTCATTTTCTGTTTCCTTGACAGATGAGAGCACAAGAGTACCACTGGACAGGACGCCAACCCATTCCCCAACAGTGCTGGCACATATTTTACAACTGAGTGAGCTGAGGTGCTTTGCTCAAGGATTCAAAGCAGGGGTTATGGCAGGAATCGAGCCTGCTACCTTTTGAATATGAACATGATTCCTTAACCACTGAGCCACTGCACTTCATACTACAGGTAGCACATAATTCAATATCCTCCTTATCAAAAATATGATATAAACATCAGCTTCAGTGTCTTTTATGTACCACAAAACAAGGTTTGGGAATTTGTATGTAATTTTCTGTAAAGTACAATTCAACCCCTTTCTTTCAACATTAGGTAATTGCAGGGGCTCAGGCTTTCAGCTAAACATTTAGGGGTCTGTAGTCAAAAAGTAGCCAAACTTAGCCAACAATATTTTCAGTATTGCAGTGTGTGTCATTTTTTTTTTAAGGTACAACACTTTGGCATATTTACCAAAATACTGGAGTGTCTGGAGAAAAACTACAATAACTACTCCAAAATACCGTTGATACTAGGGATGTCATGATATGGCTGTCTAAAGTAACAATATTGGCTAACGAGTACCTGTGGCAAAAGAATTACAAGTACTCTTGAAACAGTGGGCAAGTCTAAATATTTTTCATCAAATGAACATAAGAGATCCAAAAATTGCAGAACTAGTACAGGCAGAGTATTGACTAATATGAACAAGTTAACATTGGAATGCTGTTTTCCCAATCATGAAAGGTTTATTACGTTTTAATGATTTAGTAGCATTTTGAACTTTTTAGTGCATCCAAATGGCAATATCAACCAATTTCTGAAGAAAATGAAATATTTTTAAAATTGATACATTGGAAATAGGACAAATCACAAAATGTGCAAAGATGCAAATTTCATCTCGTTAGCAAAGAGATATCACGGTATCATGATAATTGACATATCATGAGAGTCCTATCTAATACTCACAATTTAACACATATATCCTAGAAATTCTCCCCCAGTATTTGAACATCAAACACAAAAATATAAAAATACCTGCAAAGAAGTAAAACCTTATCTTCTAAAACTCATACCACACCCCATAGTTGGCAAATAATGAACAGTTACTCCTAATCAGGCATCTAAACTCAGTCCTTCCAGGATCCAGCATAATACGATGATGATATATCAGTGATAACAGCCAAAACATTGCATGTGCAATTCTAAAATTTCACTTGCACCCAACAATGTTTAACTAGTAACACATGATTTATTTTCATTTCTGTATACACAGGATTATTCTTTTGATGCATAGAAAGGAAGCTTTCTCTGGAATATGTAGAAATGTAGGAGACAAAAACAAATGTTCTAGTTTTATTTATAATAAAGAATTAACCCATACTCTACCACGCGGCAATATTATCGCCGTTTTGGGTTCCCATCTTTGACTCCGCCTCCCGAGTGCATTTTCAAAAAAGTGCTGGTAGAGTAAGGGTTAATGAACCCACAACAAGTGCGCCAACTCAAAATATATGCAGCATGATCCCGTTGGGCGGCCCAGCGGGTCACTGAGGCGGATCGAGTCCGACTCTGCTGCTTGGAAGACAAAGGACCCTTCAATAATCAGCCCTTGATTAACCCTTCCTTACTATACCACACAGCGATATTATCGCCGTTTTGGGTTCTCCATCTTTGAATCCGCCTCCCGAGCGCATTTTCAAAAAAGTGCTGGTAGAGTAAAGCTTACAGTAATAACTACCAAAACCCTGATCAAGTATCTTAATTAATTGTCAAGTTATTCAAATTTAGAGTTTACTTCTACTTTTTTTTTAAATCATCCCAATGATGACATTATTTGCCCTACTGTATGTGCTAACAGACCTAAAGTATTAATATGGAATATTCTTTGCAATTTTCTTTCCAAAATGTTTTGACATGAAATTCCAACGTATAAAATTATGAATATCATAAAGGCCTACAAATACAAATTTATAGACCCATGCAAAGGAACAATTACGTCTTAGAAGTTCAAAATTTTGAAAAAAGATAAAGAAATTTATTAATGTTTAATCTGCACTGGGTCTGTCGCATCCGTTTTTACATTGCGTATAAACAAAATGGCTGCTCCCATGTAAGTTTATATCACAATAATTAATGTTTTGATAAACTATAAAATATATATGCTGAATTGTTGTGTAAGATGTGAAATTTCTTCACTTGACTTATAATTATTATATTTATCATATCAAATTTAGAAAAAGCTTTGTGTCGCCCAGGAAATCTATAACCAAAAGCTCAAATTTTGCAATCAAAGTATAAAACAAACTTATTTTTGTAAATGAAAGGCCTAAGCCGGACAAAAAATTTCAAGTTACGTATAAGGTTCATGTCAGAAAAATATATCCCTGATATCAAATTCAACAACAACAATCTATGAAAGAATGTAGAAAAAAAAGAAGACAATTTTGAGACCATAGAGAGTAAATGGAATACATTTTTGCATTATGGTGTGTTTTGTTCAGAAGATTTCAATGTAGATCCTCATCAAAACACATATGTGAAGACTGTCAATGTGTTTGGAGCAATTGCAGAAAAGGCTACCCCGCGTTTGTAGAATTAAAAAATCAAAGGCCATGGGGATACACTGGGATCTGTGTGAAATTGATAGAACTGTCCTCTTTAAAACGACACATATTCAAGTTTAGTAGGCTACAGGGGTAACTGTTCTACAGAGGCTATATACCTACTCAAAATAACTTAGGCTACAGGGGCTACAGTGGGTCATATGCCTACTTCAGATCAGTAGGCTATGGGGACTACGGTGTTATTGGTCATATGCCTACTCAAGATCTAGTTATTGTCACAACCCAGTTACACGTATATTATCATTGGGACATGCATGTAAATGTTGTGTAACAGGATTATTGCAGTTACCCTTTTTTTTAATTAAAGACTGCAATGAAGCAACCAAAATTTTTAACAAATGCGTCAAACTCACATTCTTTTCACACAGCCTAATGGGATTTCACCTCCTCTTTCGATTAAATGTTTAAAAATTGTATATTCAGCAACTTTTGAAGGGAGAAATTTGGCAAACTTTCAGCCACCGATTATGAGCCTGTCAATGTTCTCCCAAACTTTTGTATGATTACTACTACAATCAGAGCATGGGGTGTTTTACTGCAAATTCGGGTGTTGAGTGTTCACTACTGATGCATCTTTCGCTACTGCAAGCAGAAAGTAGTCCCGTACAAATATCGCAAAACGCCATCTATTTAATCTAAATCTATCACTCACGTGACAATTTACCTTCGACTGTGATCATCACAGTGCAAACTAATGGCAAAAAGTGTGGAGAGGGAGAGTAAAAGGTCCCAAGAATCTTTTGTTTTGCCTAAATATGAAAATGATTTGACCGGTTTTGCTGATGAAAACTTGGAAAAGGAATAGGAGAGTTGTGTGGATGCAAATTTGAACACTCAAAAGACAGCCTATTTGAACAGGAGCTTGTGACCATTTTTGAGTCGTAGCATTGTATCTCTGTTAGATTTTAAATTAACACGCCGACCATATGGAACTTGAATAATCCTTGTCAGGCTGTAAATCAATAAACAACAGCAATTAGTAAATGTCATCCAACAAGAACAAAAAAATCAGTAAGTAAAAGGCCTGGAATGAAAGGAGGAGGTAGGGGAGGGGGGAGGGGTGGTATATGTCGAATAACTACTCAAGATCAGTGGACTACAGGGGCTACAGTGCTAAAGAGACAATTTGAGAGTGAAAGACTATAGGACTAAACAGGAAAATAGATCTCGAGGGCTGTGCTAGAAAAATGGGCTACAGTGCTATGCTGAAAGTGTAAATTAAGTCCTAAGTTGTAAATTTACTTCTGGTGTAACTTATATAGCCTTGCCTATGGAGATAACCAAGTTCAATATCACAGGGTATTCTGCAGTTATGCCACTAGTTTCTCAGTTTATGAATGGAATGGAGTAATATCAGCTCAAAGATCACGTTTTGCTGGAAGTTTTAACGTTGGATATCTTCCAATTGTCCCCTCAGGGGAGAATTGGAAATTCCTCTTTTCAGCTTTTACGTTGCGCTGTATACGGGAAAGGGAAGAATTAGGTTCTGTTGAGTTATATGTGATAGAAAATGCGTGGTTGAACTGCGTGTAAGCTTGCCTTTTGTTCAGGGCTACAAGATCCATCACAAATATAAGATATATACGGAATAAAGCCAAATACAAGGGAGCATTAAAGTTTATGCCGTTTATATAACTTTACCTATTTACATTTTGTGTTACAGTATATATGGGAGAGGGGAGAATTATAATTCTCCCCTCTGCAGTATATATCATGGAGAGGGGAGAATAAGGTCCTTGCATTACACGTGAAAGTCGGCTTTATTCAGTCAGATGTATTCCAATAACCCCTATTTCCGCTTTCTAATATCAATGGCCGAGCAAGCCTTCAAGTTTTACCTTGTAAGACGATCAAAAAATATTTTTGTTTTTGGCGTGAAGTTAAAAACTTGATGAAAAGCTATATAAATATACTCGTGGATTCTCCCCTTTCCCACACTGTAAGTGCCCAATATGTACAAGAAAGGGGGAGAATCACACGAGTGAAGCTTCTTGACATTTCTTTGAGTCTCTAGTTTCGGCGTAAAACGTAACCTTTTTTACTTGGGAAATACATGTTAAGCCCTAGGCCTACCTACAATACTTACAAGTTACTGTACATGACAACATTTGTATATGGAAAATGTAATTGCAAATTGTTCTGCAATCCTAAAACCTAAAAATATGGGACAATTAATGCATTATGAATTAAAAAACACATGTTTCCTTGAAACTAGTCCACATATTGACATAGGCCTACTGTAGACTGTACAGTAGTTATTCGTCATAGACCTACAGTAGGTGTACCAATTCAGCACATTAGGAATTGTTTTTACTTCCTTTCGTTATATGTAGTTTTCTACTTCTAAAAAATATCATTGATAAAAAGTTTAAGATATGAATATTCTACTTAAAAAGTATTTAAACTCTAAAATTTTTATTATTTTTTAAAATTTTCATTTCGAAATTTCGTCAAGATGTACATGTACCACGAAACGTATACCAGTTGAGAGTATTTTCCGCAGTTGACAGAATCTTCAACCGGGTGTCTTTTTACGACGTCATTTCTCGTTATGGCTTTTTGACGTCATTTCTTGTATGGCAACTTACACATAGTGATGTCATACTGAAGTTGCAAATGACTCACCACATAACGATAACACCGCAATGATTCTGCGTACACCCTCATGTGACACATCACCTGACTTAAGTTTTTTTTTAAATTCCTGCGGGAAATCTTGAAACTTTTTACTTTGTTTAATGTCTGAATGTTTGTTGCTCGGGTCCCACGCACGTTAAATGCTTAACACCAGTAACACTAACGTTGGTCAGTTAGTTGTATTTATAGGCAGCTAGCTAAGTATACAACTATAACTGACACTGATAGTTAGTTCTAAATAGCGTTTGTTATGGAGTCTGAGGTACTATTAAATGGATAGTGTATAATTTATTTTGCATGACAGCACTGGATAGGTCGAGTAATTTCATCAGGTGTCATACAAGTGCTTGGAACTTCCAAGCTGCTGAATGGAAGTAGATTGGCCTAGCACTCAAAGACTATCTGGGGTGTAAGATTAGCTTATACTTAGGTGAACAGGGTTAATTTAGCATTTTGTGACTGCACTTTAAATTCTTGCAGATCATCATAAATTGAGGGAAATATTATGGGATATATTTTTTATTGGGAGTAGGTCTAGGCCTAGGTCCGAAAAACAATCCCTGCCTGCTCCTACTGTTTCTTTCATTATTGCAGATTAGTATGAAAGTGACAGCAGTTGTAAGATTCAGGGGCGTAGGACTAAGTTAAAGTATAAAAGGCAGCGAAGGTCACTTTAGGCTAAGGCTGGGCCACTGACATGTTGACAGAGAATAATTCTCAAATTGCTTCCAAACTTTGGATATCTTAGCATTAGGTACATCCAATTATAGATGTAACAGTTATATTAACACTGAAATTATACACTCAGAAACAATTCGATCAGCCAGTAATTTGATCATCCGGGACGGGACGGGCTTTTTATCGGTGAAAACATGCAACGATTTGTGTGCAATTGAGCACCATGCTTTAGCCTATGTAGAAATACACACCGTGACAATTCATGTGTTTGCAAAATTCTAAAATATATCTTTCTGCGACATTAATTTCCACCAAAGTTGCAACGATTTTCTGCACGAATAGGCCTACACAAGCAGACAAGCGAACGTAGATATTTAACTTTGACACTAAAGGGGACTGGCTGTAACAGTAAGCTGCTTTTGTTTTCAGCGGCAAACTGGTCATTAATATTTACGCACGCAATTATGACATCCTGAACAGGCCTAACGTTAGGCCCTACTGATATAATTTCTCATATAAGCCTAGACCACCTACTGTTGCGATTCATCAAGCGAGGGGGATGAGTGAAGTTACAGGCAAATCAATTAATGTCAAATGCCATTCCTTTTTCAGGGGAAGCCGAGCCCTATTGACCACAGCCTCAGTTGGTTGTAGCCTATCACTTGCAAATCTTATCCAAAAAGGGAGAGAGCTTATTAATGTACAGCCCTGTGCATTATAATGCCAAAACTTCCTTACCTTTCATTTCAAGGGTATATTGTTAACTACGTAAGGGCAGGCCTAAGAGTGGTAATGGCAGGCCTAAGAGGGGTAAGAGCAGGCCTAAGAGTGGACAGACCCTCTCTAGACCTTCCACCAAATGAGATTCAGCAATATGCACTGAACCACATATAAATTATACGCACCTTGATTCAGTGCTCAAAATTAGCATAAGGCGCTAGAGCTAAACTACTTGATTTTATTTCATTTATTTTTTGCTGATTTTTATTCATTCATTTTTTGCCGATACCAAATGGTATGTGGACCACTTCCAAGGAAAAATGTGTTTTTATTTCATAAATCCTTAAGAACAATTTGAAATTATAATTTCCATACAATATTTTTGTATATTCAAAGTATTTCATGTTATTTTCTTTCAATTTTGATCAAAAAGAAGCCAAAATTAATTTGATCACAATATATTTGCCTAACTTGTAGGCTTCGTAGGTAGAGCTTAACATGTATTTCTCAAGTAAGTCAATTTACCCTTGATGCCTTAAGGTAAGAATAGAATAATGGTGTATGTAACAACAAATTCCATTATTCTCTGAGCAAGACATAACATTCCATTTTACACATTTTAGAACTACAATTTTAGTGGAACTAGTCCCATGACTAAACATTTTAAACTTACAATAAAATGTTGAAACAACACCAAAATTAAATCAAAATTATACTGGTAGACAGAAAACATGTTTGCAGTTATTCCTGTTATAAACAAAAACTATTAGCAAAGAATATATTTGATAATTTTCAAGATTCTGAACAGACAACACGGCAGACTATGGCTAGAAAAATCCCTCACAAATAGCATTACAATTTTTTAAAGAGTTTAATGAAAACAATATCGATGCTTGCTTGTTATAGGTGGAAAGCAATATATTTTACCAAATTTCGATGGTATTGGTCATTTTTCTATGAACACGGAATTTTTGTGAACGTTCTTATTGGAAGTGGTCCTTTCGCTCAACTGGTCCACATACTGTAGACATAGTCCTAACGTTAGGGCTGATCACTCAGCTTAAAGGCTGAGTGAGACCAAATTTGGTAGGATAATTTAAATTTAAATTTTACGTTGTGAAAGTCCGGATAAAATTCGATCAATCTTTTTTTGCATTTGTCACTTTTACTTTGGGAAATAAATGCTTTTAGAAAAATCCCTAAACATGCCTCACATGTCAGAATACGTTCAAGATCACCCAATCTGTTAATTCCGTCATTGTTCGAGTATTAGGAGAATGTAAATAAATTACGTCATTGTTCTAAAAGCGTCTACTCTGCTATGACGTCATAAAAAGACACCCGGTTGAAGATTCTGTCGACTGCGTATTTTCTACACACACGATTTCCTGCAATTCATCTAATTTTTATACATATACTTTTCAGCTTTTCACAAATATAATGAACAAAAACATCTGAAATACACTCTTTGATACAAGGTTTAGATACAATGATACCCGTCGGCCAGTCGGCTATTAAATAAAATTCATTTTAAGATTGAGCCTTTTCTATCGTTTTTGTATGTACCAGTTGCAGTAGAAAAATAGCAAATTGCGTATTCATAGGGCGCAAGCGCAGTCAAGTAGTTTTGAAAAGACAATACGCTAAACTGGTACCGGAATTTTGCAAGCAAAAAAGGTCGCGAAAACATGGAAAAACAATATTTATCATGCAAAATTTATCTAATTTGCAACTTTACAATAATTTCCATACATTATTTTACCTGCGAAGCTTGACCATGTTTTTAAGGAATTTTATATTCGTGCGTTTCTGATAAAAGCAGGAAAGAAGTAGTAAGATTTTTTTACAGAATCAAGTGTTTCGAGTAAAGAAGGCTCGAAATCAAAAGGTAAAAATGTTTTTTTTACTCGAGAACGGAAACATATTTTGAGGTTATAATTCACCACAAATTCGTAATTTTGTATGTTTTAAGAGTAAGAACAAATGGTAAAATTTTAGCAATAAATGACAAGAAATAAACGAATAAAAAAAGTACATGTGCTGAATTGGTACACCTACTGTAGACCTATACTGTTCCAGGCCTTTTTTACTTCCCTACTGATCTGTTTTTTTGTTTTTCTTTCTTGTTAGCTGATGTTCACTGTTTGTTGTTGTTTCTGATTTACGGACACAAAACAAATGTAGTTACGTGTAGGCCCTACGTTGGTTGTGACAAACTAGGCTAGGCGGCCCTAACGTTAGGCCTAAGTTAGGTGCATATATTTTTTTTTTTTTTGGGGGCCGGTCAAGACTGCCTGAATTACCTGAGCCACTAGCGCAAATCCAATGCAATTAAATAATGTAGCAAATTAAAAATATGTTTAATGATATTTTTCCGGTACAAAAAAATAACTTTCAATTCTTACACGTTCCCAAGAAGACAGCCCTTCTTTCACACGGTTTAAAAATGAATCGTCATAGCAGGGGTAAATTTCGTGAAATACATATACCACGTTCGTTACACTTAACGTTAACGCATGCATGTACGTACGTAGTCAAGGCTAGTACGCTGGTGGCGTAGTACTAATACCTCGCGCTAAGTAAAAAAGCAACAAAAATCTATATTTTTAACGAAAAATGCTGCAGAAAAATAAGTGCTTGAAAAAGTTCCCAAATCAAATTACTTTCATTATAAACAAGAAATTTTTGAGATATAGTTTCGTTTTCTAACCAAAAAAGGGAAAAAACAGAAGTAAACATAACTCACACTCCAATGATATTGATTATATATACTGTTGCAAAATTCCATTTTTCAAATCTTTTTAGGAAAAATATTAAAACAACTCAAAGTAATTTTCTTCGCTCTAAATATTCTTTAGGTCATTTTCAAAAAGTGCATGACTAAATTCCTCACTAACAGTGCTTTGATTTTTCCAAGGAAGCACGTAGAGATAGGTTTACCTGAATCTGGGTAAACATATCTCGAAGTAAACATAACTCCGGAAAATAGATAGGTCAGGTAAACATATCTACTGATATAATGTTATATATATATATATATATATATATATATATATATATATATATATATATATATATATATATATATATATATATATATATATATATATATATATATATATATATATATATATATATATATATATATATATATATATATATATATATATATATATATATATATATATATATATATATATATATATATATATATATATATATATATATATATATTTATATATATATATGTATATATATACCAATAGCAGTAACGCTTTTGCCGTAATTACACTGGACTATGTTTGTATTTGCCGTGCTCCTGACTGTTTGGCAGGTTTTGCAGATGTGTAGGAGGAAATTTTACATCACAGTCAAAAATCACTCTGCCTGTGAGATTATTTACCTGCATCGCATGAGGAAAATTCATCGGGTAAATTTTTCGGCTTTGTAACGTTCTTTCTGTCTGTAAAATTCGTCCTTTTTTCAATCAACTGATAACTAAAGCAA
Source organism: Chiridota heheva (assembly GCA_020152595.1). Classification (NCBI taxonomy): domain Eukaryota; kingdom Metazoa; phylum Echinodermata; class Holothuroidea; order Apodida; family Chiridotidae; genus Chiridota; species Chiridota heheva. The sequence goes on along the minus strand of JAIGNY010001473.1, from coordinate 5,220 downwards.
GACTTATTCAACCTTTAGCTAAAAGTTTTGCAAAAATGACGTTCATTGATCCATCTTTTAACCATGAAATCATCATCGGCAAATTGGCACGTTTAAACTCATTATATATTCATAAATCCGAGTGGGCGTGAATACGTACAGAAGAAAAGGAACGACTTTGCAGAGTTTGGGGATTAACTGTTGATCCATTCTGATTGCATGACACTCAATGGTACGATAATCTGTAGAAATTTTCCATTAACTTCCCTTTTGCAGTTTTCCCAAGCGTTTACTCACTCAATAAATGGAACATAACTTTGTTTAATTTGCGTTTATCGGTACCGTTTTTGTATAACCATTTTTGCGGGTTCTTAATTTTTTACTAAAAGTGGTTGTAGGCCCTATACCCAACATTAACGTTATGTGGAAGTTACAGTATACCATACAGTAATACTTACAGCTTAACGTAACAAGTGGTGTTCGCCAATCATGAAAAAATACTGGACCTAAACTTGAGTTGATATTTCCTCTTTATCCACAAGAAAATGTCGCAAAATAGTGTTTATGCGATATTCTGACATGTCAAATGTCTGATGTAATGAAATTGATGTTTTGACGTAGCCTAGGTCAATTTAAAATAGTCACACCGTGAAAGTTATGCATTTTAAACGTATATGAAAAAAGCTAGCGCACCAAATTCACTGTCCTTATTCTTACGTCACATGCCTTCTTTTAGTAGTGAAAGTCCAGCCATTTCTTGGCCAGGGCTTCACTTTTTCGTGAATATCTCAGAAACGAGTGGAAAAGTTTGATAGATATTATGTTTATGAAATGTTCAGAAAATAAAAAGGAACATATTTGTGGCAAAATCTCTACCTGTCCATATACCTTTAACATCAAATTAAGAAATTAGGTAAAACTAAAGAAAAATTAGCAATATTTCCCAGTAATTGAAGAAATTTCCTGATAATGAATGAAATTTAAAGAAAAAATCGAAAAAATATTCCCAAAATGAAAGTAATTTCCCGAAGTTTGAAGCAGATTTCAGATTATTATTAAATCATCTGATATGTCAGCCTCCAGTGTATCACTTTAGTTTACCTTGTTTTTTTCTTTTTGTTGACATTTTTGTGTCGGGGGTAAGTGGGGGGGGGCACGCGCAGACGAAGTACGAATGTAGCGACAACTAACACTGAGTACATCATACGCTAAGGTATTTCGTATTACCAGGAAGTTGCCACTTAGGTATTACGCAAAACCATATAAAACAACATAGTGCATAGCATTGTTGGCATGTATTTAATTGGATGTGAGACCAAACTGTCAAATCACCGTAATGCTAATGAATGATAATTACTTCAACGAAAACCTAAATAACATAGGAAATTTGAGAAAATACCGTTGTCCTAAACTTATACATATATAATATACATACAAATCCATGGCCTATATACCTAAGGACGTTTTGTAAACATGGCTTGGCGCATACCTTTACCCCCTTCCCTGCCCCTCTTCCCTTGATGAAAAATTATGTACAAATTGTTTAAAAGATGCGTAATTGTCACCTTCTATTCCGCCTGTTTCGCGTTTCCATACTTTATATTTTGTAAGCAAAAATGTTACAATTTATAGGAAGAAGAACTAACTCCAATGGTGTGAACGAAATCTGAGCCAGAAATACAAATAAATGACTTTCCTTTTGAATTTTTCTTGTAGAATATTGAGACTGATTTGCATGTAGCCTATCATCATGATGTTTATATTAATTGTAATTAAAATATGCAAACATATTTTAAAAATTGTAAAAGATGAACAGTTGTTACGTGACGAGGGAAACCCGCCAAAAATGTACGCTTCCTTATTTTTCAAGATTCAGAATTCGAAAATAGTAAAAGATATACATTTACAAGATACACAATTACCACGTGACGGCAACACATAAATACCAACCAACCAAAAACAAAACTTTACTTTTTTCTTCAAATTTTTAAAATACAGAAGTATTAATCAATCTAATACATTCTTCATATATTCATCATTTGATTTGAGTGCCTGTTGCCTTGAGCTGGCAAAGACCAATCGCAGGATGATTTTCATATATTCATCAATTGATTTTAGGTGCCGGTCGCCTTGAGCTTGCAAAGACAAATCGCGGGATATTATTCATATATTCACCATTTGGTTTGAGGTGCCGGTTGCCTTGAGCTGGCAAAGACCAATCACGGGATAATGACACATATTGTGGGGTCAAAATTTGTCTCCACATGCCGCTCACCAACCAATTCATACAAGTTGAGTGAGTTGCTACTGTTCGTGGTTGTCTTTTACGCCGCAATCCCATGCAACTTATTTGACAGAAAGTTCAATTAACCATTCCCGCATCCTACTGTCCTACGATTATTGGACATGGCACGATAGCTGCACTGTTTTTTCTTTAATCAGAAAATTAGAACTGAATGTCTTTATGCCGATATCACACCTTTAAGTTTGCCTAATATTTTGTCTGTGTATATGTCTGACATACAGAATGGTTTTAAAGTACGGAAACTCAGGAAAATGTTATAAAATACAATGCAAATATTCCGACCTTACATCAATAGACAATTAACTTTGCAACTTCACCATTCATTGGCCTGAAATTTAAATGTTCAGTAGACGGAAGGTTCATTTTTTGTAAACGGTGCCGCGTGCATGATCGGAATTAGCAAACAAACTAGTAGGCCTACACAACTGTTTATTATGTGCGCACAGTATTTGCGCAATTAGTATTTGTATTCGAAAAACATGGCGAATTGAGACTTCAATTGAGCACACGGCACTGATATGTCAAGTGACCTTGAGGCGCACGATTTCAGCGGAATGAATTTTGATTGTGCTGGGGCGAGGGCGCAAATTCCTTACAAGAAAGATGTCTGAGAAATGTGAGAATGTGATCTAAAAATGACATAGTCTGATTTAGTCACACTTTGAAATGAACTTGAAGCTTGGTTATCTTGGAATAGTAGCTTTAAATACTCTCTTGATCATGCGGGTACAAAGAGACCTTTGACCTTTGACCTATTAATCCCAGAGTCTACGGGGACACAAATTGATTTGCCAAGGTATCATGGTACAACATAGGGTTGGAATAAATCTTGTATTTGTTTAGTTAAAACTGGCGCAAAAATGTACAAATTAGTACATAATTACCATGAAAATCACATATTTGTATCTGACATCTGACCCTTGACCCTAATCACTTAAATAACTTATGAACTTATTCACATTGATCACACTGTGACCCTACTGTATGACACCATTCATGCTCAAGTCACACTTACTATTCCATAACTTTAAGGAATATTGGTGAAAAGAAATCAATAACTCTTTGACCGTTGACCTTTTGACCCCAGAGTCTACAAGCCACAAATTCATGTACCAAGGTATCATGGCACAACATAGAGTTAGTATAGGTCTTGCAATTTCGGAATTTAAAGGGGTACAAAAATTGTACATTAGTACATAATTACCCAGTAAAATCATATATTAGACCTCTGACCTCTGAACCTTGACCCTAATTACTAAAATGACTTTATCCTACCCTACTGTTTGACACCATTCATGCTCACGCCACACTTACTATTCCATCACTATAGGGGAAAATTGTGCAAAAGGTCAATAGTTTTGTGAACTTTGACCTTCGACCTTTTAATCCCATAGTCTACATGGCACAAATTCATGCACCAAGGTATCATGGTACAACATAGGGTTGGTATAGGTTATGTACATAAGAATCAGTTTAAGAATCCGCAAATTATTGCCTAAAAACACTTATCTTACCTTTGACCCATGACCATTAAATCTCCAATTATTCTATAGTTTTGTTAGAATGTTTACTCCTACTCACCTATGCAACTTGTAAATTTATACCAAGTAAATCAAAAGATACAGTCATCACCAAAAACTTGTCCCATATGACTTCTGACCTTTGTACCCCAAAACCTTCGAGACGAAAGTCCCGGACCAGGGGTACCCGTACACCAATTTTGGTTCATGTGTGCATTACAGTTTTTTGATTATAAGCGACACACACACCGACACACGCAAAAACTACTAAATTTTGTCTTATTCTAAAACCTATGACCCCTAGTTAAGGTTATCATATGAGACCCCTGGTGGGCCCCACCAGCCCCCTTATATCAGAAGGTGCATGTAGTGTAGGAGGTACAGGCATTTCATTGCCTATAACAATATCTCTTTCCCACATCTATGCATATGTGGGTGATGAGATAATAACATAGCGGAATTCAATTGGTACGTACATAATCATTAGGAGATTGCGGTTTATCGAGCCAAATCGCGCAGTGTTTTGTGGATGCTTGTTATTATTAAAATTTACATGTTCTAATTCATAATTTTATGGAGCAATTAAAAGCTATTAAAACATACAGCACCTTTTAAACCTTTTAATCGTGATTATAGCCTGGATCGTATACGCACTAAAAAGCTACCAATACCCCAGTCAAAATGAGGACCTATATGTGATCCTTAAGAAGGGAGGGAAGAAAGGAAGGGGGGGACATGGGAGAGGCATTTTGGCCAAAATATCTTGTAACACTTTTTTTGTAGAGGGTGGGTAAAGTTGTTAGACTAAGTACGAAATTGGTAGTTTGACCACCTCAAATAAATATCACACGCCCCGCCCTGTGTACAACCAGACAAACTGAATGAAAGATAGCTATATTGGTCGAAGAAAATTAAGTGTTCGGTGCACTAGTAGTATATCATGAGCATAGTCGATAGCCAGCCTGTCAGGGTCAAATCGGAGAGAGTGCACGTAGACCAGATAGAATTTAAGATGGCACCGGGGTCGGGATGGAACACCTCATAATCGACGTTTTAAACCAACTGTATATCTAAAAACCAAGCATTTCAATGTGGAATTTCAATTTTCAAGGGGTCGAGGATGAGTAATTGGTTTTAAATCTAATAACTTTTCTGTGCATTACTTTTCTCTAGTTTATTTATCACTATAGCCCTATTCATTGCTTCAAATGCCGTCCATAATATGATACATTGTCGCCTCCTCGACGGATATTGTTTGGCTTGTAAGAGTACAAATCCTGACCATCCAGAAAATGAAATATAATATTTTCTTATTTTTAAGTAAACACAATAACCAGCCCTCGGATTGTTTGGTAATACTCCCAGTGATTAAGAGTGTTATATTTAAAGCGCGTTACAGCTTAATTTCAAACATTT
>JAIGNY010001477.1:1400000-1451005 GCA_020152595.1 Chiridota heheva | reverse complement strand
CTCACCAATAAGTGTGAACAATGCTCTTCACATATACTGTATGATCATTTGTTTAAGCAAATCATCATACCCACTTTAATTCAAGAGATACAACATATACAAATATTGTCATTGCTATGCAAATAGGCTAATTAATATGTACATACAATCCCCTAATTATGCTCAAATGAACAGTACCAATGCCCTCTACCACTGAACCAAATAGCAAGTTATTATCTCAGGTTAGATATTTGGTACCCAAGTCTATTTTCATGCAAATAACCTGATTAATACGCACGCTATACCTCACCATTGAGTGTTGACAATGCTTCACATATATGATCATTTGTGTAAAACAAAATCTCCACTCCCACTTTAATTTAGGAGATATCATAGATACAAATATTTGTATTGTTATGCAAATAAGTCAATTAGTATGCACACTCAACCCTCAATCATGCCTATTTGAACAGTACCCATGTCCTCTACCCATGTGCCACGTTACATGAATGCACACCATACATAACTTAAGTTATACGCTAATGAATGTTAAATATTTTGTACGAAAATCTATTGTTATGCATATAACCTAATTATTATGCACACGCAACCTCAGATCATGCTTATTTGAACAGTACCCATGTCCTCTACCCATGTGCCACGGTTCATGAATGTACACCATTCATAACTTAAATTGTGCGCTCATAAATGTAAAACATTTTGTACGAAAGTCTATTGTTATGCAAGAAACCTAATTAATACGCACACTTCACCTCAACATTAAGTGTAGACAATGCTCTTTACATATATATGATCATTTTTCAAACAAAATCCCCACATTTATTTTAATTTAAGAGATATCACAGATACAAATATTTTCAATGTTATGCAAATAAGCTAATTAGTATGCACACAACCCGTAATCATGCTCACTTGAACAGTTCCCCTATGCCAAGTTACATGAATGTACACCATTCATAACTTAAGTTATGAAAACTTTAACCATAGTTTTCATAACATAAGTTATGAAAACTTTAACCAAAAACTTTTAACCAAAACTTTATTTTGACAAACATTTTCATTGTTATGCAAATAAGCTAATTAGTATGCACACACAACACCAAATCATGTTCATTTGAACAGTGCCCGTGTGCTCTATCCCTGTAACAAGTACCAAGTTATTATCTAAGGTTAAATATTGTATGCGAATTTATATTGTTATGCAAATAACCTAATTAACATGCATATTACACCTTACCATTGAGTGTAGACAATGCTCTTCATACATATGATTATTTGTGCCAACAAAATCCCCACCCCCACTTTAATTTAAGATATATCATAGATACAAATATTTTCATTGTTATGCAAATAAGCTAATTAGTATGCACACACAACCCCCCAATCATGCTTATTTGAACAGTACCAATGCCATCTACCTCTGTGGTAAGTTACATGAATGTACATCATTCATAACTTAAGTTATGCGCTCATGAATGTTAAACATTTTGTACGAGTCTATTGTTATGCAAATAACCTTATTAATATGCACACTTCACCTCATCATTAAGTGTAGACAATACTCTTTACATATATGATCATTTGTGCAAACAAAATCCCCACATCCACTTTAATTCAAGAGATATCATAGATACAAATATTTGCATTGTTATGCAAATACGCTAATTAGTATGCACACACAACCCCTCAGTCATGCTCATTTGAACAGTACCCATGTCCTCTACCCTATGCCTAGTCACATGAAAGTACACCATTCATAAGTTATAAAAATTTTAACAAAAAACTTCTAACCAAAATCGTTAAACAAAACATGAAAAATATTTTTATTGTTATGCAAATAAGTTAATTAGTATGCACACACAACCCTCCAATCATGCTCATTTGATCAGTACCCATGTCGTTTACCCATATACCAAGTCACATGAATGTACACCAATCATAACTTAAGTTATGAAAACTTTAACCAAAACTTTACCGGACGCCGACGCCGGGGGTAGTAGAATAGCTTTACTATTCTTTGAATAGTCAAGCTAAAAAATGACTGGTGTAATAAGTGAACTGTATAATGTTGGCACTCTCTTCCTCACATTGTCGACAATTGTTAATGTATTTTGAAGAAAATTTATTTTTGCTCAAACTTTCTTCAGGTGGTAAATTATAGTACTAGATTCTGTATACTTTTCTAACATATCCAATGGTTTTAAAAAAAATAACACTTAGGCCTACATATTTTTCAAATTTCTTTGATAAAAACCATTGATAAACATAATAAATCATTATTTTTTAGATTATGCTATTATATGTATATAAAAAAAAAAGGCATTACCTTTCCAAAAGAGGTTGATTTTCCCAGCCTGGTTGCTCTGCAGACTGTCTCCGAAAACCATGATCATCCAACAACAACAAAATATTCAAAAATTATCAGGTCCTTTGCTATATAAAATTCATTTCCTGCATGTATAGACATTGCCCCAGCGTGCAGATAAGCTGTCTCCGATCGTGCCATAAACAAATCCGGAATAACAAATGATCAAAATTTTGCGCGTCTTTTTGCTTTTTAAACTCATTTTGCTGCATTCATTGGCATTGTCCCGCCTAACAGACAGCCAAACGTCTCTAAAAAAATGGAAAAGGTTAAAATCAGTGTTAAATCGCTTGATGGAGAATATGGATAATTTAGGGAAACAGTTAGGGAAAACAAAAGCTCTGCAACCGAGGGGAATCAAAGGCTGTACAATCAAAGATATTTGTCAATAAACGTTAATTCGGCCTAATACTCAGAATCATGATAACAAAACACATTTCACTTGTATTTCACTTTTTTTAGGCATATTCCAGGAAAAGCACATGTAAGTCACAATGAATACACACGGTAACTCATTCTTTCTTAGATTATGATATAATAACAAATTATTTGGGCATAATTACCTATTCCGAAGAGGTTGATTCTCCCGCCTAATAGACAGCAAGCTTCAGACGTCTTCGAAGTGCATTGATTAAATCCAGAATAACAAATATTCAAATTTCCCCGCGTCTTTCCTGCATTCATTGACATTTGACATCTGCATCGTGACCTCTTATAATCTTGTTCAATTATATTAAAGGGGCACTACACCGAAAAGTGAGGACATAATTTTCCAGAGACTCGCAAATGTTTTTCGATCCTTTTAGAGAGCCTCAAAACTTCTCTAACACAAATATTTATACGAAGTAAAGTTTTCTGAGATCCATAAACAATACAATTTTTTCACTTAGGGAGGTAAATTAGGTAAATGGAGATTTGAAAATTCACCAAACAGACACCCTGAAATATGGGTCTAGTTCACCTTTAACCGTTCTTTCTTTCCCATTTTTTTTCTTCAAATCTTTTGTCTGAAAGCCCATTTTAAGGATTAAACCAATCGGTCCGCTGCCCACGTTCATTACATCGATTTTGCCATATATTATACGGCAGCCAGGAAAGTTGGTAGCAGCAATATATCCCAATATACCTCGGTGTAAGTGCACACACGCTTACAAGAATTAGTTGCCGTGCATGCATCACCTTCCGTGATTAATGCTAAATTAATTTGTTGATAGCATATAATCTCAGAAATTCCCCTTGATTACTGACCCAATAGTAGGAAAAAGACGATTTTTGCCATCCCATGTACGGGGGAATGTGGTCCCATTGGAAAAGTGCCTTTTTTCTAAAAATAAAGTGCCCTTCCAGGCCACTTTATTGTCTACAAACAGAGGCGGACTTTTGAATACATGGGAAAGCACCCCTCCCCCCTCTCCCTCCCTTCACACACACACACTTTTCAAAAGCTTCCTACAACCCTGACATTTAGCAATAACTTGAGCTTTAATTGGAAGAAAATATGAAGTAGAACGTTCCATCAAGATGGATTAACAATTGACCATTTTACAGCATTTAACATAGCATAGCAAGGTTTAGTGTCACACGGCCTTTGATAACCAGTTGTGAACTCACTGGTTGCAGACCCACCATCTAAAATTGTAATGCCTTACTCTTATTAATTATGCATATTTTTTCCCCAACAGTCAGACAGTGTTCACCAACACTGTTTTTTCTTCAAAACCTATTATGTTAAATACCCCCAGGATTTATGACCCTAGAATGGGGAAAATACAGTTGGTAGGGACATGGACGCCATCCAATAGAGCCACGGACGAAACTCAAAAAGGGTTACTTTTATTACGCCCTGTGATTCATCTGCACTATAGCAAGTTGAGATAAAATAAAATTAAAATACTATGCACATTGGCAATATTGGCTATACGCATTGGTTATATACGCATTGGCTATACGCATTGGCCTGTTGGCTATACACATTGGCTATCCGGCTATATGCATTGGCATATGCAGGTGTAAATGGGTCGGGCTGTCAGGCATTCAACAGGTCAATCCGTTGGGGAAAACTGAAGAGCGATGACACTTCGACTGTGACGAAATATTCATCTGAGAAACACGATGTGGATTATCAAAACCAGGACCTTCATTCATGTGGGCAGGTGACCCCACACACACACACACACACATACACACACGCATACACTTTCCAACATAATTCAAATTTTAATTTTAATTAAAAACATAACTTAATGTCTTAAAACGCACCGCCTACAGGAAGATTTTGGAACGACACTTGGTACAAAATTAAAGTTTTTTGCGAATCCCAAGTTGTAGGTGTTGGTCCAAACTTCAATATAGTTAACCCTCAATAGTAACTTTTGGTCGAAGAATTGGAGATTTGTAATTCAAAAGTGAAGATTTTTGACTTAAAATTTGAGATTTTTGATCACATTCCAAGATCTGTTCTTTAGTCAACAGGACTTTCTACTTAGAGACCACCCAAGGTCATTCCTTTCCAAAATGGCGGCATTTATAACGTTATGTAATCATAACTCCCATTAGGATCTCAGTCATTTAAATGTGGGACCATGTTTACGACATGTACAAAGGCCGGTCAGCTGGCTAGTGTGTCACCTTGTCCTTCATACTATGGTATGGATAAAAACAGGAATGGAGTTGTGGCAAAAGCTTGAGGGGCAGATCTTTAAATGTAAAATTGAACGGTTTTTGACCGCAAATTGGAGAATTTTGGTCCAAAATTGAAGGTTGTTCAATCCAAATCTGAGGATTTTTGATATAAAATTAACAATAATTCAGTCGACACGAATAAAAAATGCCAACATTTAAAATTTATATTTCATTTGATATTTCTCTGAATTATATTTATGGTTTTGATAAAAAAAATGTATATAAAAAAAACATGGGGAAGGGCATAAGCCTGGGAAATTTCCCTGAAAAGGGAGACAATTCGGGAAAAATTGTGGGGTTCATGGGTGAAGCTCTGGTCTGAAGATTTCTTGTTTTTGATACCCCAAAGTGGCAAATCAACACAACGTTTTACAATGTAGTGATGAGAAGAAGACAATTTTAAATTCTCATGTTAAAATTTACTCGTATATTAGGGTTACCACTTTTAAGTAGGCAGAGCAGCAGAGCAGCAGAGTAGAAATACATTTCTATACAATTGAGAAAAATCAGGTGAAATTGTGGAGTCCATGGGTGAAGCCCTGTTAGGCGGGGGTGGCGGAAGATACGTGAATCTGATGAGGGGTGGGTACACAGGATATTAGGGGCACTTTTCGATTGACGTATTTCGAAAGCATGTACGACAGCATTATAGCTTTAGGGGCAATCTCCCCACACCCCACCCCTTCCCCCCCCCCCAAAAAAAAATTCCAACTTTTATCGGTCTGAAAATTTCTGGTGACCCTTATATTTTTGCTGCTACAAAACTCTTAGATCAAGATATTTAGAACCAAAATTTGGGAGAATATATTTATCAGTTTATCATGAATCCGAAACTTTAATGAGACAGTCCCAAATAATGTGATAAGCAAATAAGGGGTCCTTTGAATGGTTCAGGGGTTTTTCATCATTTTCTTGCTGAATAAAAATTAGATTTTATATAGTGGTTATGACATTCACACTCGGTCTTCAGCTGATCAGTGACAAAGGTCCAACGGTATAGTTTTTCCCTCGACCACATATTAATTGTGCTCCACCATCGAAATGTAGAAAGCTTTCACAGCTTCCACATGTTTGTGTCACTTTGAAAGAACAATGTACCTCTCTTAGTGTGCGCTTTTGAACTTTACCAAGAAAGTGTTCTGTGTGTGTGTGTTTGGAAAACATACTATACATTACAAAATATCCCAATGGTTCTAGTTGGAAAAGTATCCCAAACTGGTCGCTTGTAAGTTACCAATGGAGCAGATGATTAGTTATATGCTACCTTGATTGTCTGCTATCTTGATTGCCTTGTACGGACTTTTAAAGTTAAAAGAAAATCAAGCCGTAGATTGAGACACCGTTACGGGATTACAAGAGGGGGGAGGGAGGGGGGGTAAGAGGGGGGAGGATAAGAGTGGGGGTAAGAGGGGGAGGATAAGAGTGTGTGTGGGGGGGGGGGGTAAAAGGGCTAATCAGAGGGTTGTTAAGATGATGAAAAGTTTGATAAAGATCACATAACTTCGATTAAATAGTTGTGGCCCCTTTTCGTGGCTTTAAAGTGGGTATATAGTTATATTCTGAGCTTCGCTCGTTGGGCGGGCATATTGGCTAGTTTGTAGTAAGTCTGTGTAGGATTATAATACTACATTGCTGTTTGCGTGAATATTAATGCACAGAGCGAAGTGTCAGAAATAAGGGTTTGTTCACGCCAGATTAAATGTTGTGCATGCGCCTCATTACGGGGGATATGCGATTGGAACTGTTATTGCCCGTCAATTGGAGGGGCGGGGCGACATAATGGGATGAGGACCACGCCTACCCGCGTGCAGCATGATTGCAGGCAATTGGTGTGTTGCTGGAAGTTGTAGGGGCGGAGAATATGGGAGATAGAGGAGGGTGATAAGAGATCTTTTTTTTTTCTTTCTAATACTAAATGGTTGGGCGGGAAATGCGAAGTATGGGCAGAAAGAGGACTGAAAACTATAAAGGTTACGCCATATCCAAGAATCACAGGATGCGGGAATGATGAGTTGAATTTTTTGTCGAAAAAAAAGTTACGTGGGCTTAGGGAATGAGAGACAACGGCGAAATGTAGCCACGCACTCAACTAGTATTAATTGGTCGGAGGGTGACATGTGAAGAAACATGTTGATCCTACAATATTCATAGGCCTATTTATCCCGCGATAGGTCTTTGCCAGCTCAAAGCAGTAGGCACTTCAAATTAAATGATGAAAATATGAAGAAATAATAGATTGATTAACATTTTTGACCTTTTGTTGCAGGTCTTTATGTGTCGCCGTCACGTGACAATTGTGCATCTTTCAATATTTTTGAATTCTGTTAATCATAAAAATAAGAAAATGTTTTCGGCAAGTTAAACTGTCTTCACGTGAAAATTGGGCATATTTTAAGGTTTTTGAGACATTTTTGATTATCTTAGGTAAGTGAAATTTGTATAAACATCTCAGTTTTGAAAGGATATTTGGCTACAAATCAGTCTCAATAGATACCAGAAGAAATTTTCAAAAAGTGAATTAATTGATTTGTCATTTCTGCGCAGATATTGTTCACAGTTTTGAAATTGATTCTTGAAGACAGATTGTAATTTCTGCATATTTTTGAATTTTGAAAATCTTAAAGGCAAGATATTGTGTTCTCATGGGCAGTAATAACAATGTCAGTCAGCGTTTCTGATTGGTCTTACCTAAATAAGGACAACCAATCAACACCTGCCGCGGAAGTGACCATGCACACTGTGCATACATACTTAAATAGAAACAATCCACATCCGTATGTAACATACAGTATGAATATCACAATTTTACGAAGATAACTGAGACGAGATTGGTCTCTTTAAACTATAGAAAAAAACGTGTTTTTTTCCCTTTTTTTTTTCTTCTTCTTCATAACGGGTAGTTATTTGTTGCCGTCACGTGACAAGTGGGCGTTTTTAAAGATGTTAAAATTGTTAAAAATCTTTTTAAAAAAACCAAATCAATTTTTGGGCCAGGTCTTTATGTGTTGCTGTCATCACGTGACAATTATGCATCTTTTAAAGATTTCGCAAAATGCTTGCATATTTTGAATTTTTCAAAAAAGTTTAGTGCGATTTACATTATGGCAAGAATTTATATCTATAAAGATCTCGAAAAATGTCATCATATCATACTGTGAAAATTTTTGGATGGAGAAAAAATGGCTTTTTTTTTCCTTTAAAAATTTAATATTTCGCTTGTTCCGTACTAAGTACAGATCACGTGATATTTGCAAACTTTTTGAAAGATTTATGTTATAAACATAAATATTTAAGGATACAGCAGGTTAAGGGCTAACGCAGCTCCCTCCCCTACCCCCCCCCCCTATCCCCTCATCCTTCCACACCATTCCCCCGCATCCGTTTTAAAGTGAAATACTATAAGAAATAATGTGATTTTTGGCTCAAATGTGGCCAAAATTGTTAAGCTGAAGCTTGAATTTTTAAAGTCTAATGTGGGTTTGTAAGCTAACACTAAATCTTCCAACATTAACTCGCATTTTTAAGCCTAACATTAATATTTTTAATATTAACGCAGATATCTAAGACCTAAGCTGTGAAATTTTAAACCCTAACGTGCATTGTTAGGTCAATTACTGATTTCTTTTAACCTTAATGCAGAATTTTAAGACCTAAACTGTGAAATGTCAAACCCTAACGTGCATTTTTAGGTCCAACACTGATCTCTTTTAACTGTTTAACTTAATGCAGAATTTTAAGACCTAAACTATGAAATTTCAAACCCTAACGTGCATTTTTAGGTCAAACACTGATTTCTTTTAACCCTAACGCAGAATTTTAAGCCCAAAACTTGAGTTTTTTTTTTTTTATAGTCCTGACGCGGATCTGTATCATACAGTATATTTATAACACACGAGAATATTGAAGTCATGCAGCCATATTGTTCAGATGTTGCAATAAACGTCATACTTTCAGATTTATTTACTTGAAATATTAAAAATCATTGTGTTGAAAAACATTTAAATTTTCAAAATGGCCGTTTCGCGTCAAAAAGCCTAGCTCTATTGTCTATTTTATCTAAAATTTCGAAAACGGCGTGGTGAACATATCAAATTGGAGTGGAATAGTTGTAGCCATGACAGTAACGATGGTATTTTTAAGTTTTAATTTTCCCCTAGTAAAGATTATTTTTCCCAGACGTATTTCAAATTTAAAAAATGTAATATTGCATAAGGCTTTATCGTTGGGATAGCAAAGGATCATGGGAAATACAACAAAATGGCGGCTTCCATGTAGCAAAATGTTCCCATTAATAGGAACATTTATGTTCCCATTAATAGGCATGCTACCGGACTGATTAAGCGACATTCTTGTAAGCAAAGCGGACTGTCTGAGCGTCTGTGTGTGCTTGTGTGCATGTGTGTATGGGTGGGTGGGTTTAGAACCATCAACTGATGACATTCGTATGTTTACACACCTTCAAAGCGATGACACGCACACAACCGATGACGTCCTCGGTTGTTTTTAGTTCTAAAAATGGCTGTTTTCAAAACTATTATGACTAAAACACTACTCTAGTTCAGTATTTTTGCATTTCGGTACATGTCACCTGTTAGATAGGATAAGTTAAAAATACGAGTGTCACCTAATTTCCTAATACCGCCATCCCATATGTGTGTTGTATATTGATCGTGCACCAGTTGTATAGGTTTACGCCCACGTCATCAGTTGTAGGGGTACACATGTATGAGTGAGTGGTCACCAGCTATATGGGGTTATGGATACGTCACCAGTTGTAGGGTCTACACACGTATGTGTGTGTGTGTGTGTAATGGCGTGTGTATGGGTGTGGGTGTATGTGTGTGTTATTGTGGATATACCAAAACCTATAGGATTTCTTGGATCTTAGTGTGTGTGTGTTATTGTGGATATACCAAGCCTGTATGATTTATTAGAACTTAATGTGTGTGTGTTATTGTGGATATACCAAATTAACAGGATGTATTAGATTATTACTTAAATATTGATTTGGATCAACGCGTACGTAAGTTAACCAAATGTTTCACTTAATTCTCAGGCAATTGATCGATGCTGCCATAGGTTGGTATGTATGTTAGGAGAGTGTTTTTTTTTTTTTTTTTTTTTTTTTTTGATGGCCCTGTAAACTATTCGAGTTTTGCAAACGTACTAACGGAACAATAAATTCAATTTAATTATGAGGCAATACATCGTTTCAGCCAAAGATTTACATGCATTAGCAATGTGTCTTTATTAGTATTGAAACATTTAGATTATTACTGTTTGTATGCAAAAATGGACCAATATTTCACGTATATTCTATTTTTTGCAGTGTCATTAAAAATTAGACCTATAAGATAGACCTACAATAGATCGATGTTATCAAAGTACACGCCAACATTCACAAGGAAGAAACCACCTTGCTTTCCCGTGAAACATTAGAGTTGCCTGATGTTGACGAGGGTAACGAATGCAATATTTTCCAACCTTGCATAGGGCGATATAACTCTGCGGCGGAAACAGGTTTAGGTGGTACTTCTGTACTACGCGAGGGTCTTTAACGTTCCATCGTAAAAGATGGTTTTCCGGCTCAGCCGTACGGTCCCAGATCAGTCGATGTTCACAAACAACACTAAACACATCCACTCAATCGCATTAAAATAAACTGCATGGACCAGGGTTATGTAGCAGTGAATCAATCGACAATTGATATGTTAAACAAAACTAATATACTTTGAATGAAGATTGTAAATCTCATTAAAGGTGATTGATGCATTTAGGACCCTCTAAAAATAACAATATAAATATATTCAGACCAAATTAGTGCTTTTTTGTTTAACGAAAGCGCGTTCTTTTTCCAACACGCATTTTTCTGCGCGCTTTTTTACTGCGATTTTTTTTATTCTACGAGATTTTGGCATCTCACTACAAATGCTGAATCATAAACAGTCTATAAAAGCTGATTCTCTGGCACAAAACGTAATAATAAAGAGCGCTATTAACGGGGACGGCATAGAAACTTTCCTGCATTCCTATTGGTCAACGACCATAAACCAAAACATCGGATTAATGAACAAAGCAAAACATTTTCTTTCATTTGGATACAGAACTTTAGTGCTCACGCAAGAGTAGTTTGACTTGGTTGTCGATGTTATGTCTGTCCGTACGTCGTACCTGTGTTCTCGTCCGGGTCGTATTAAGCGTTTCGTGATAGCATTTGTACTATCATAACCGAATACACAGGCGACGACCCCGTCATTGTAATTGTGTGTTCAAGTCTCTCTCTCTCTCTCTCATAAGAAAGAAAGAAATGAATTAAGACATTTTTGTTGTGTGTTTATTGTAGTGTGTTTATCCCTTTCTCTCCATAAGATTCGACGACCGTTGGTCGTGTGGCAAAATTCGAGGAGCCTATACAGGTAAATGACCAATCAGGAGCCAGATTACACCAAATTTGCATATTTTATGAATAGTCATGATTCTATTAAATACATGAATATTGATGAAAATTAGTAATACTTGATCCTGATTTGTCATTACCTGTATAGGCTCCTCTTACTACTGGAGAAAATAACGTTTGGCTTCCCCCCCCCCTCCCCCTCCCCTCCATGCCAAATATCTTTCTACGCCGCTGACTATCAATTGTGTGGAGATGATATATCTCTTTTGCATCTTTTTCCCCCACTCAAGATTTCTTTAAAAGCCTATGCCAGTAAGCACTCACCAGTGATGTATCCAGAGGGGGAAAGGAGGAGGCAATTCCCCCAGTAACATATTCTACCCCAAAAAAAGAAAAATCCCAGTGATATATATTAAAATGATTTTATATAGGTAGAAAACCTATTTGTTGAACCCTAGAAAATATACTGATATATACAACATTCGAATTTACCGGCAAAGCATAGCCTCCTTTTAAAATAATGTTTCACGGGCATACAGTGTG
The DNA here is from genome assembly GCA_020152595.1 of Chiridota heheva. Taxonomy (NCBI): domain Eukaryota; kingdom Metazoa; phylum Echinodermata; class Holothuroidea; order Apodida; family Chiridotidae; genus Chiridota; species Chiridota heheva. The sequence continues at coordinate 1,439,018 of JAIGNY010001477.1, read as the reverse complement.
ATCCTGGTTACGCCAGAAACAGTCACAGTTGTCAGTGCACACACAACATCCAAAGCCTTTCTCTTGTAATCTTGTATATTGTACAGATGTTACGTAACCGCAAATTACATTGATTACATTGAACTTGGAATTTTCTTCAAAGACCTTTTGTATATACTTCAGTATTTCAGTAACACAAACGTGTAAACAATGTTTGCAAATTTATACTTAGGCTTAGCCGAAGTCAAAGTTCACAACTTGGAAGATTTGTTGTGTTAAGATTACTAATTTACTAGCTGACTAGGCAATTGTGTGATTTTTATCATTTAAGGATTAGCCATTACTTTTCTAAATAAAGCCTATCTCTTCCCTAGCGCAAATATCCAAAGTTGATAGACAAAATGTGTGAAGCTCGTGCAATATTTGCCGGGTTTGTAAGGAAGTATGAATGCGTATTGCTAATACACTGTCTGCGGTGATATAGTCCTACACGTGTGACTATAAGCGCATTGAATTGACATATTTCACTTATTAAAACGTGCGGAAACATTCATACGGCGAGTTCAAGAGGAAGTAAACTATTGAAGTAGAAAAACATAGCTAGTGGGATTAGAAACGTGAAATAGAACGCAATGAAAGAAAGGTATGGTTATTAGCGGCAACATCCTGTAAACACTGAGCAGACAACGCAATATTCGACAAAGAGGTTATGTGATAAAGGTGCAACATTAGTACAGACACTGCTTAAAAACTTGTCAAATTTAAGAATTCATAAAACCTCTTTTGTGTTGGATAGAAATCATGCACATGGTTCATTGAAGAGCTTGTATGGAGTGTTGAACAGATCACATGTACAGTTTTGTGATTTTGGGATGTAAAGAAAAAGATAACTTTTATTTCAACTCTTGTTTGCTCTTTATGAGGGCTGGTTTTAAGCAAAGCCATTCTAATGAAGGCGTTAAACAACTAATTCCGTGAGGATTGTTAATGATATTACTGCCTTGCAAAAATGGCACCAGTGGAAATTAATGCATTGGAGGGTTATTGGGGAGAGCCCACATCAACACTGGAGTGGTGTGAGGAAAACTATGTGGTTTCGTATCACATAGCTGAGTTTTGTAAGTATACATATTAAATCCCCGCCTTTAAATATCTTAATATATGATTTAGGTCTACTTCAGTAAGATATTTTAGCATTAGAGGCAACAAATTCCAACCTTCCAAGCTTAGACCGACCTTGTATACTCACCCTGACCTTCTAAGCTCACTCTAACCTTCTAAACGCCCCCTGGTAGCGTTCAACGTAAAACTGCAGCAGTGAATGTGGCGTCACACCCATATGGGAATGTTTTACCTTAAAACGCACATAAGGAAAAAGTTCGCGGAACTAGCTGTGATGTATTAAGGAAAACTATAAATAAACTTGGAACGACTTGGATTGTACCATTATTATGCGGGTTGGTTTTAAGAACAAAGTCTTAAAAGTATATTGAAGGATATAATAAAGAGATATTAATTTATACACAAAGTTTAATAAAAAGCATAGTTCTTATTTTTTTGGTATCATAATCATGCAACCTAACGTTATGGTTACTCCTCGCTCTTGCACTTCTTCGTTCCTGATTGTTGTCGATAATATTTCAGCCAAATAATGTTTTAATTTCTGATGAATAGTCATATAATAAGAAATATATCTCAGTGTAACAAATTGTACAAGAATAACTGTTAAAAATGGAAGAAAATTAGCCAAAATACGACATTAAAAAACGCTTATTCGCTTCTTCACAGCATGTTTACAATACACAAACAACAGGAAACCCACTGCACCCAATATCACAGTCCACGCGGCTAGGGCGTGCTAAGATTACGTCAGAATCAAAATAAAGGGATACATAAGCGGACGCGAAATGTTTTCTCTCATATCTACCTACTGTGGTGTAGCGGTTATCATACCTGTCTACAGACCACGAGGCCCCGGGTTCAATCCTGGGGTGGGTAGACACGACAGTGCACCACAACTGGTTATCAAAGGCCGTGGACATTGACTTGGTTGTCGATGTTATGTCTGTCCGTACGTCGTACCTGTGTTCTCGTCCGGGTCGTATTAAGCGTTTCGTGATAGCATTTGTACTATCATAACCGAATACGCAGGCGACGACCCCGTCATTGTAATTGTGTGTTCAACTCTCTCTCTCTCTCTTTTCTCTCATAGCTTTCTATTTGTTGGGAAGTACGGGCCCTTTTTTACACCAATCACGTTGGATATTGAATTGATCATATATTGGATTTTATCATATATTGCCGTATCAAAGTTTCTGTCGGTAAACCCATTCCTCCCGCCTAATTTTTTAGGCTAAACTTCCCAGTTCTCTACGTGTTGGTAACCAACAATTGTTCTTCTCCTCAATTGAATTTTTGAACTTCTAGTGTCTTGATTTTAAGCCATTTTGGGGACTCAAAAAGAAGAAATATTTAATTTGTTTGTTTCTTTGTCAATTTGTTGAGGTTTAAGCAGTGGCGTAGGAACAATGTTTTTCTTGGGGGGCTGAAGCTTTATTTCTCCAAGGACTTCGACCCCCATCCCCACCCAGAAGCCACGTTTTTGACATGGTTTCTTGGGCATGTTTGGCCCTTTGGGCATTTTTTCTCTTTTTTTCCAAAGAAGAATGAACAAGTGACATTCTTGTTATCTTCTTTTTGAACTTTAACAGACTTGCCGGCAGTAGACATGCGTGCACGTACAACGGTACGTATAATTTGTTATGTACGTACAACGGTAAAAACACATTAGGTTTTACAGATTCCCGCACGCGTAATTTGTTTCTTCCCCAGGCGTGTTTAGGACAATTTGCATTGATATCAGTTTAGAATCCTTCTAAATAACTGTCTTATTTTCAATAAAATAAACGCAAATTGCCCTAAACACTTCTGGGGAAAAAAATTATGCTGCCCGCGCTCAGAGTCTGCGGTAGCACGCAAGTGTTATGTTTAGATACAGCTTTGATCAGCTCAAAATGATTATGAGGGTGCTAAGAAGTAATAAAGTCTTCATCGAAATTAAATTACTTTTTTTATCAGCATAACCGAAGAAATTAGAACATATGGCATTATCCTATAAAGTTATATTATTTGAAGTGGGTATAAATAAGTCTTATAAGGGTTTTTTCGTATATGGAAAGTGTGTGTGTGTGGGGGGGATAAAGCATAGTTTAGCCCCCCCTAAATTTTGACTTGGGGGCTTTAGATTAAATTTGTCAAGATGAGCATGAAGTCGGAGGTGCTTCAGAGTGCAGTAGATAGGTACAAAAAGGAGAGGGTTAGGATAAGAAAATATATAGTTATGCATAGCAGGTAGTGGCGAGGCCAAAATGGGGAAAGTGGCAAGAGGACGCTCACCCTCAATATTTTAATCCGTTGGCTGAGATTTGTATATGTAGGTACATCTTGTCGGTTCACTTTCATTACTCCCTCCACCCAACCCCCTCCCCCAATATGGAAATCCTAGCTACTAGCCTCGTAGCAGGGATTGTGCAGGAAGGAGAGGATTTTTTATGAGAAGTTTTTTGCAGAAGAATTCGGCAATGGAATTGAAGTGATTAAGGAAGCTCTGGGGTGGGCGAGCTTTGAGAGTTAATGAAGATGTGTTTGACTGTAGGACCCGTGATACTTAATTGCAGAAGGGTGGGGAGGAGTCGTTACGGAGGTGGGAATGAGTGATGTGGAGTGAGCTACTTTGGGTCGGATGATGCATAGACATGGTCTTCACGGAAGTGGTTTTGGGGTTGGCAGGAATGGAAGGCTTTATTAGGACTAGCTTGATGTTGTAGAGTTTGCTATTTATGTGGGTGTCCCAATTTAATTGTCAGCTGTGACGAACATACGAAAACAATAAGCGGTTTGATATCAGCATGTGTTTTGAGAAATGGGGTTGGGAGGGGGTTGAGAGCTTGTTTTAAAACAGAGTTTGATTTGTTTTGATTTGTCATATTAGTTCTGTGCTACTTGTAGCACGGAACTAATTATCTGCCCTGTTAAAACCTATCAAGTTGGGTCCGTTTTGTTCCAAAAAGGAGAAGAATTAGTTCCCATTAAACTTTTTTTCTAATGCGCATCTCGTCAGATCTTGATATGCGTATAGTCAAGACCTATACCTTTTCTACCGTTTCTAAAATATTCAACTTCTCAGCTTCCTGTCCCATAAATTGGGACCTCTCGAAAATATTTTTTATTAAACTTATCTCTGAGGGTTTTCATTTTGGGCTCGCGGAGTAATACCTAATTAGTTCTGTACTATCAAATATCATGTTCGCTTTTCTCGTTAAAACAAGCGTCAATCGGAACTACAGTGCAGCGCGCGCACTGTATCTTTCGTTTTATAGCTGCTTTATCCTCAAAAACATCTTCAAAACTGACGTCATCACATATTATACCTATAAAGCAGGTATTTAAGCAAATTATATATAAGATAAATGTAAAGTGAAATAAATGTATTACTTGTGTTTACTGTAAAGCAATTCATAAATCACGTTTTATTTTTATTTTTATATAATATAACATGCGCTCAGTATCCCCATGCATTAGTGTTCCAAAAATGGAACTTCCGAAACCTATTGCATGTATCATTGAATACAAACTTGTGATAAAATGTCTCCCCCGGACTATTTTCCCTAGGACATTTAGTCCGCCAGACAAAACCTAGGAAAAATCGTCCGGGAAACAACATTTTTGGGGAGACAAAATCTCCTGTTACACCGGTGCCGACGAAGCAGGGTATTAGTATAGAAAGTGACATACCTTGTTTGAAGGCGCAAGGAGAAACATGGGTCTAATTCTAAAATGTACCCGTATAGAAAATAACAACAAATATTAAATTCACTCTTTTAGAGAAGAGTAGGTTACAAATACACCAAGCAAGCTAAGAACTTTTTTGTCTAAGTAACTCTTAGAAATAATCTTTGAAGAACTCGACAGCCTGACTGCCCGGCGAGGAGGTTTCAAATACAGGAACATTTTTTTTCTCTAAAATGTTCCCGTCCTTCTCCACACCCATCATGGTCCTGTCTCTCAGTGTTCTATGTTTATGCTTGGCAAAGTACGCTAATTCTTGTGCGTATCTCCCGATAATTTCTTCGGAAACAAAACCTTATATTTCACCATTTTAAAATTTCTATGAAAAGTTTACATTGTCATGACCCGGACCCGTGCATTTATTTCCCGTAATGCACGTCCTTTATTTTTACAATAAGTGAATTTCTAAACATTGAAGCGGAAATTGTATTCAGACCTTTTTTTTTTGTTTTTCATTCTTTTTTGCTGTTTTTTATGCACTTTAAACAATCTAAAACTGAAATTTTACATTAAAAAAAAAAGATTAATGTTTTGGCATCGTGTATATTATAGGTATTTAATGCACGGTTCAGAGGACTTTGCACTTGCCAATGATCCTCGTAAAGTCAGGTAATTCCACTCAGGCCAAAGTCTTTTGCCCTGTGCATTAAATACGCAAATAAACACTTCGCCTCAACATTAATTGATAATAATAGCTTGGATCTGAAAAGACGGCCTATGTTCAAGGAGTGTTGTATACGCAATTTCTGAAACTCAATACCACCATGGAGATTAAGGGTAAAACCATGCCTGTAGCCAGGATAGGGGAGGGGTGGGCACTGACTATTCAAGGGGCGGCACTGTGACAGGGTTTCCATTTCCCCTTGTTTTTAGGTCCCTAACCTTCGTTCCCTATGCTTGCAGGCTACGTGGGGAATGGCCCAACGTCGCAAATGATAACGTGCATGGTGTAGCATATACATATACGTCAACGTCACTTCCCATAATTTGTGTCTGTTTCTCAGGGAATACTTTTAGCAGTTTTGCCTTCATCATACCACCTTTAATGGGGATTATATTCGCTCTTGAAGACATGCTAGAGAGACGAGTCATCTACTCTTTCTGCGGAATGATAAGTAAGTATTCTACTTTCTTGTGCTCCGAAATATTTTAAACTATAGAACTATATAAGCGAGAGCAAACGGTAATGAGCAGCGATGTGAGAACCACGGGGCAAGAAGGATCACTCTTCCCTTGCCCTACAGTAAGGGGGTAGGAGGTGCCCGTTTGGAAAGTTGAGGGCGGACCAGGCAGGAGGTACCCTGTTTGAAAGTTATATGAAATTATATAGGTCATTCTTGAGGCATGAAGACAAATATAAATCCACTCACTTATAAATCCTACATAGTACATACAGACATACATGATTTGAGCATACATTTATTATTCATTTGACACAATAATTAAAGCATGTCATTTACCAGGAGTCCGACACCGAGGGCTGTGGAAGGGAGAATGGACCCCAATCATTTTCAAAATAGGCCTTTTATTTATTCGCCTGATGAGCAATTGCCAACATTGGTCCTGGCTCCCAATATCAAACTCATATGCGGGATTTGCCTACCGAAAATTGAAAATGAGGGAGGGGGAGGGGAGGCATAAATGGGAGGGGTACATGGGGATTTCACAAAATCACGCTAAGATACAAAATCACCGTACAAAAATATACATTTGGAGAAAAAAAGCGTGGGTGGGGTAAGGATGGCCGCACGGGACCATCTTTTTTTCGGGAGGGGCGGTGACTTATTTCCGACTTGAAAACCTATTACGAAGGTAAAATAGCAATAAATCTTTGAATAAACGATTTTGAGCAATGGTTTCAACAAAGTTTTTGTGTGTGTGTGTGTGGGGTGGGGAAGGGAAGGGGGTTGGTATGGGGAGGCCTTCCTTCATTTCCGGGGAAATTTTTTCATTTTGGCCAGGTTTTATTATTTTTGAGAAATTTTAACAAATTTTTTGGCCAGTTTTCGGGGATTTCTCCTTCATTTTCAGGAGCTTTTCTTTATTTCCGGGCAATTTTCTTCGATTTTTGGAAAAATATTTCTTAATTTCCGAGCAATCTTAATTCAATTTTTGGGAAATTTTTTCATTTTCAGACAGGTTTTTGATTCGGGGATATTTTTTGTATTTTTAACCAATTTTGGAAACTTTAATTAATTTCAGGCAATTATCTTCCAATTATATTTTCTTATATTTTCGAAACATTTTCTTCGATAATTTTCTGGCAGTTTTTTTTCAGGCAGTGTGTGTATTTTGATTTTGGGAAAATTTTCTTTAATTATCAAGAAATCTAGCTGAGTCGGACATAATTTCGACCAATCACTGATTTAAAAATTAGATTTTACAGTTTTACCTCTCTGCCTGACTATCTAAGAACGGTGCCCCAAGTATCATATTGTCATCATCATGCCGAGTCGGGAGGGCATGGCCCAGATATCTAACCGAGTCGGGTATGATTCTGCCTGACTTGATTTTCAGGAGCTTTCCTTACTTAATTTCCAAAAATTTTCGGGAAATTTCCTTCATGATTTTTCCCGACTAAGATAGGTAAGCCGCCCCAGCCCCCGCCTCGCACGATCATGCAAGTGCCCCCACTTTTTCCGAAAACTTACAAAAATTCCCTCACTGATCTTCTGATCCCTTGCCCCGAGTTCCTTCCGACACCCCTAATTATGGGGAAGAGGAACTTTTAAGCAAAGTTAAAAATTCCTTTCTCAGAGATAAAAATTAATGTGCCCTTTCAAATTTGGAAGAAGTGTCTATGTGAAAGAACTCGCTCAGGTGGAAAACTTTTTTTCGGAAATATTATGTTACAATGGGCTTAGGCGTACTGGCCGTATAGTATTTCTGACAAATATCAGAGGGGCCGATCAAATTGTCCCTGTTTTGACATAGTGACGAATGTGAGGTTGACTGAAAAAACATTTTTTTTTGTTTTGACATAGTGACGAATGTCTTTAAACGCATGACTATCAAATATATGTAAATTTTCCTCGTATTATATAACTAATAGATTATTAAAACTGAAAATAATCAATAAATGACACAAACACAAGAAAACTTATTAATAATAATAATTTGCAAGTAGACTTTGTTAATTGCACATTCGTCACTATGTCAAAACGGAAAACTACTACTTTTGTACATTCTCCACTAATGTCAAAATACTGCAGGGACAAAATGTCTCCGAAATGGGTTGGTTCAAGCTGAAGTAAAACCTAGAATTAGAACAAGTGATGCCTATACCTTTTATTCCAAAGGCACAAATGACCGTGAGTCCGAGGCCCGTTATTCTGAAGGCCCGATAGTCCGAATGTCGCACACACATCCTGTTGCCGTAATTCTAACCCTAATCTAGATTTTGCACCTTCGGACTAGCGGGCGGACACCGAAAAGTCATTCCTTGCTCAATGAATTAAACATTTCAATAGCGTTCATGCATATACGTGAGTATTCGAGGGGGCAGGGAGGGGGACTCAAACTATTCCCTCGCTGATTCTCGTAGAAACGGACCTTCTAAAGAACATTATAATGGCCTTTTGTATATTAACATTATTACCATTATTACTATTATTATCATTATTGTAAAAGTTATATTCGTTTTATATTTTGGAACAACAATCGCCAATTTTGGACCAAAATTCTTGAATTTTAGATGAACAATCTTTAATTTTGTACATCGGCCGCATGTTTGTACACAGTATAACTGAGCAATTATAAACAGTTATGCTATCATGATATGGAATGCATATAGACCGGGAGCTTAGACCGTTTATTCAGCTAAAAAGATACAAAAAGTTCAAATGTCGGGTCATGTCCATCTGGACCCAGGACTTACTTATCAATGTTGCTGCCGGGTTACATCCCGTACCAGTAGCGGTGGGCTTCTTCAGTTCTTGTAAAAGCAAGCTCCGGCTTCTAAGCCCTTCCACCATTTTCTCATAAATTGTTATGTGTTTTCATTATAAATATTGTAATATATGTATGAAAATGGAAAATCAATCAATCAAAATAAATCAGTAGCACAAGATAGGGGGAAAGAATGCATTGATTCAGCCAAGAGATAACGGACACGGGGAAGGGGGAAGGGGGTGTATTCAGGATCGAAAAAATACATGGATGAATCTTCTTTTGTTGGAACCATTGGGGTCACATAAATACCAATGACAGCAATAGTGTTCGGCTAAAATCGGTGAACAAGATCTCTTGATCGTCGGTATAACAGACAGAGGTTTAGTGATTTGAAATCGAAAGACTGCAGAAATAAGGCACGAACTTTACAAGGAAGCATAGTTGTAGGAGCCCGGAGCAATGGGCCCAGAGGCACGTGCACCCTCCCACACTTTTACCCCCAACATGACAAAAAGTGCCCCTCAATCTTTACTTATGTCCGACTATGAAACTGACGACAGTAGGAAACTGACGTACGGGAGGATTGTGTCTTCATTGGGGAAGTGTCCCTTTCTAAAAATGGAGTGCCCCTTTTACTTTACTTTGTTGTTTTGGGCTCACTTATTCTATCTACTGCCTGCTTCATAGAAATAAATTGTCTTGGGTCTGCCTTCATGACATCACATTGTAGATTGAGAAGAATTTGATAACTTCAAAACGGATTAAGATATCAACATGTTTTTTTCTTCCAACTTATTAGTTTGTTTAATAGTCCTCTATCATATATAAATATATATATATATATATATATATATATATATATATATATATATATATATATATATATATATATATATATATATATATATATATATATATATATATATATATATATATATATATATATATATATATATATATATATATATATATATATATATATATATATATATATATATATATTTACATATATGTATGTATATATATATATATATATATATATATATATATATATATATATATATATATATATATATATATATGTATATATACATATATATATATATATATATATATATATTATATATACATATATATATATATATATATATATATATATATATATATATATATATATATATATTTTCATATATATATATATATATATATATATATGTATATATATATATATATATATATGTATATATATATATATATATATATATACATATATATTTACATATATGTATGTATATATATATATATATATGTATATATATATATATATATATATATATATATATATATATATATGTATATATATATATATATGTATATATACATATATATATATATATATATATATATATATATATATATATATATATATATATACATATATATTTATATATATATATATATATATATATATATATATATATATATATATATATATATATATATATATATATATATATATATATATATATATATATATATATACATATATATTTTCATATATATATATATATATATATATATATATATATATATATATATATATATATTTATATATATATATATATATATATATATATAATAAATTTGTGAGAATATTTCTTTATTTAACAATTACTGATGTTTTGTTTCCGTAATTTCTTTTCAGTGGTCGGAATATCGTCGTCGTTTTTCCACATGACTCTTAGACATGATACGCAGGTATTTTTCATAGTTTACATTACAAAGTGTTCTTTCACATACAAAATGACCACCCTTTCAAAATTCCTGGCTGCAAGCTTTCTAAACTTCTTTTTTCGCACCTATCTCCTCCACTCCGCTCCTTCTTTTTCCATCTCTGACATAATTGAATCTCTCTGGCACAGTTTGACCTTTGCTGTCGTGGTGCAGTTAAACCTCACCAAACAAACAAACCACCATTGATGACGAAATTCATGCAAGAAATATAAGATACCTGCCCTTCGGATAATGCTATTTAGTCACTGGGCGGGTTGGTAATTGTCACTGATCTTGACGGGATATATTTAAATACCTGATCAACACTCCTGGCAAATTTACAATCACAGGTGTAACTGGGGGCACTGGATAAACGTGTCCCCCCACCCCCATACAAGAAACGTTGCCCCCACCCCACCGATGATCCCCTGTTACATCCATTTCTCGCCCTTCTTGATCCTGGATCAGTCGCCGAATAAACGAAACCACCTCCAAGATCTCTGAAAATAAGGCTTTAATACAAAAATCATGTTGATATGAAAAAAGATATTCAAATTTTAAGGTTCCAAAAAATGAATCAATAGGAAAAGGCAGCAACACATTTTCCCACAAATTTGTATGTATTTCTTTAAAATCTATCATCCTTTTTTATTAGTAAAACGTGCTAGAAAAATAAATTGATGAAAGTTAGGTATTTATATACGTTGCCAAATATACCATACTTCAATAACTTCAAATTAAAAAAAAAATGTTTCTAATCATACAGAAACAATTAATTAATGCTCAAAGAAATACATACACATTTGGGAATGGAATTGCCTCTATGACATCATCAAACACGAATTCATCATACTGTACAAAACTTTAAAATGCAATTAGGAAATCTTTAAAAAGCCATATCTCCTGAACGGAATATGATATCAACCTGATTTTTGTACCAAATTGGCTCTAAAAGTATTTTCTTTCATAATTTGTTTTATAAAAAGCCATGGGATTATTCTTAAGAGAATAACCATCTTCGGATGTTCATTACTAAATTATTATGAAAATTCAGAACAATCGTTTAATCTTTGCCATGTGATCTAATTGTTTTCCAATCTCCATAGCAACAACCTTCGTTGCGGACGGCACCGCTGTTTGCTACTGTGAAGTTTTTTTTCTGGACTTGGCAAATACTGAAATATCTTGTAAGATGTGAAATATTTCTCTTTTTATTTGTATATCTTTCTTTCAGATGTGGGATGAGTTGTCAATGGTATGGAGCTCTACATTCTTTGTGTATTCTGTGTAAGTATATACAGACATCTTTGAATTAATTACAGCGTTGCTGCAAAACCGACAGACTAAAATGAAAGCCGCCGGACGGAAATTCATTACCTAAAGGAATAGGTCAGGGTTAAGCAAGTTTTATCTGAAAGAGGAGTTTAAAGGTGCAGTCTCGGCATAAGGACATTCAGTTTTAATTTTTTGATTGGTTGAAACTTCAACCAATGGCTATACGCGCCTCTTTTGTTCATGTTTTGAACTATAATTATAATACAGAAACTATTTCAATTAAGCATTGCTGTGGCCGAACTGTTAACAGTTAAGGCGATGGGTTTCGGATTTGCTTTTGTGCCAAATGTAACAAGTTTGAATCTCGTCAAGGCAACATTTTTTCTTCGTCTTTACCCTCATTTGAGTTAAAACATGGAGTTATTAACTGAGTTAATTACAGTTAATAGCTCCATGATAAACTAACAACGAATTTGTATAGCTTTGTTCAACTCGGCTGTGTCATGTTACCGCATATACATACCGTACGTACGTGTATGTACCTAATCTTCATACACAATATATACGCTTCTCTGGACGATTGTTATACGTTGATGAAGTGTGTAAGTACATGCCATGTACTTACTGACGTCATTGCGATTTGTTTTGAGACGACACCACCTCTTTAATAGAAACAAAATGGTGAAGAAACCGTTTAAACAATTTTATTTCGTTAAGGAGATGTTTAAGTTGTGTCTCAAATGTGTAGAAATGACTAGTGTAGTAAGTTTACTGTAGAGGGTTGTAGCCCTCATCCATACATTCGTAACAATTGTTATTCAATTTTGAAGAAATTTGATTAAACTATTTTTATTATTTTAATTGTGGTAAATTTAATTATTTTACTAAATTTTGTTTAACTACTTTCCTAAAATATCCAATGTTTTTTATCCAAGAAATCTCAGGAAAAATATGATAAAATACATAAAGACTTTGAGGAATCTGAGGCTGTGGCGAAAATTTTCAAGGTTTATATCTTGCAGAAGGATCATTACTAACAACAAACAAACGTGATAGCTTGTTGGTGATTGATTTTTTGTAAATCTGTGATCATTTAATGTCGACCTGACGACGTGTTGTTGCTCTGATGACGTGATGTCGTCCCATCGTCTTGCTTTCATGTCGCTCTGACAACGATTTGTCGCTCTGATGACGTATTGTCATTTTGACGTGTTGTCGCACTGAAGATTGTTGTTGTTTTGATGATATTGTCGTTTTGACGTCATGTTGTAGCTCCCACGACATATTGTCGCTTCCACGACGTACTGTCGCTCTCAACACGTATTGTTGATCTGACGACGTGTTATCGATCTGACGACGTGTTATCGATCTGACGACGTGTTATCGATCTGACGACGTGTTATCGATCTGACGACGTGTTATCGATCTGACGACGTGTTGTCACTCTGGAACTTGTTGTCGTTCTGACGACGTGTTTTTGATCAGGCAACTTGTTGCTCTGACAACGTTTTGTCGCTCTGATGACGACTTGTCATCGTTTTGATAACGTGTTTTCGCTCTAACGACGTAATATCGATCTAGTGACGTGTTGTCACTCTGATGACGTCTTTTGACTCTGATGACGTAAATTGTTGTTCTGACGATGTGTTGTCACTCTTACGATGTGTTTGTCGCTCTTATGACGTTTTCTTTCCTGACGACGTAAAGTTCATTAATTGCTAAAGTGAGTTTTCGTCATTTTTGTTTACAGCTTTGAATGCAATTCTCCACCGAAGTCGTCAAACGTTCCTCTTGCTCTAGGATTGGTTGCATACAGTGGCAGTATATCTGTGTCGTACCTTATTTTACAGAAGCCAATATTTCACCAGGTAGGATACTTTTCACATAATGTAAAGGAAACGGTTCCCTCATTTTGCGGAAGTCATAAAGGTTCATATTTGGAACAGGCTTATTGGATACCCCTAACTTCCGAAAAAATGTACATCATGGTTGTACCATATACTAGAATTATTCAAATCTACCAGTCCAGGAGAGGTCCTTTTTTAATGAAACTGTAAAATACCTGAGATAATAGACGTTCCACAGCCGTTTTGTTCATATTTTGCTGAAAATATACTCAAAGATTAAGTGAGACCATTTTGTCATATAGCATGAAAGATTTTGCGATGTGTAATTTCATTCCTTAGAATCTGCAATTTCAACGACAAAGTTATGATAATAAAAATTTCAAAAAATTATTCAAATGACTGTTTCGCGCCAAAAAGCCTAACTTTTTTCCTGATTTTCCACATATGTCAAAATAGTAATTATAGCGTAGCATAGCATAGCAAGGTTTAACGTCCCTAAAGCATCCAGTGCTGGACATTATATCAAGACGGCCACGGCCTTTGATAACCAGTTGTGAACTCACTGGTTGCAGACCCACCGGTATATTTGGACATATAAAAAGGGAGTGGATGATTTTTAGCTATGAAAGCAATGAAGGTTTATTACTGAGTTTTAAATTTTGCCGGGCAAAGACATTTTTCGCAGAGATATACGTATTCAAAATGTGAAATTTATAACACAGCATCAGGCTTTAACGTCAGTATAGCAAAGCATCATGGGAAATATAACAAAATGGCGCTGTCCATGTCACGAAAAGTTCCTAATTTAAGGAATCATCTGGTTTCTTATTTTAGGACCTCTCGCGGACTGTCGACGGTGAAGGTTGAAAGAGAAGCCAACATGTATTTCTAAAAGTCACCAAACTGCCAAAACCGCGTCACTTTCTTTCAAAAACTGTCGCTTCAAAACAGTTTTGGTCCAAATAGGCCTATGTTCAGTGGCGGCGCCAGGAGTCCGGTCATGGGAGGGCAAGAGGGACAATTTTGTGTCATGGGAACAAAAACCAAAAAATTGGACCAAATATGTCACTTTACAAAAAAATTCTTGGAGGCAATTGAAGGGAGGGGGGGGGGGGGCAAAGCGATCTCGTGGGGGAAAATCCTCTATGCTCCCTCCCAGAGCACCGCCACTGCCTATGTCATCCATTTTTTAGTATTCTAGGTCATAGTAATACATCGGGAAACACCATGTCGTCCTAACTCGAATTTTGAGCCGATTTTGATGACGTTCACCAAATACATGTCGGCTTCACTCAGTTTCACAGAGGGAAATAGGAGCTCAGTTCAGCCATCTCCGTTTAATTATTTCTATGGGTTGTTCCAATATTAGAAGAAAGATATTGTCCCATAAATACATTCGAAGTGAACGCCGCCGTGCTGGTAACGTCACTTCCGGTTTTCAATTTTCCCTATTGGTTGCGAGAAATCTACGATTTCATTGATCACATCCGCTGGACCGGGGCCTACGTGTATTAAAATAACATCACAGATTTCAGGCAATCAATAAGCAAAATCGGAAATCGGAAGTGACGTTACCAACACGGGGTGTTCTTTTCTGAATGTATTTATGGGACGATACCTTTCCTTTAATACCTTCCGCCGCCCGGAAGAGACAGGCTAAATTAATCATTTTTGAACTATAAACTGTCGTCTAAATTTTGCCTTTTGTTTCTCATTCTGTTTTCAGCTAGCTTTCGGTATAATAACAGTACTTATTTTAGGGACGGGCTTCTATTGTGCAAAGTAAGTATACCTTTCATTAAATGGGGTAGTTAGATTTTTGCTGGTAAGGCAAAACCATTAAAAAAAAATCCCAATCCAAACAAATCCTCCCCCCCCCCTCCCCCCCCCTCTCCCCTCCCCTCCCCCCTCCCCTCCCCCCCTCCCCCTCCCAAAAAAAACAAAAAAAAAAAAACATAAATTCCAAGGGAAAAATAGAAGGTTTGAGGAAAAACTTTAAATATTTTGAGGAAAAAAATCGGATATTTTAAGAAAACCTTTGAATAGTCTTTGAGGAAAATGCTCAAAACTCTTGAGGAAAACCTCAAAACTTTTAAGAAAACCTTTAAAATTTTAAGGAAAAAGTCAAGATATTTTGAGGAACATTTCAGAAAGTTTGGGGTAAATGTCGCATATCTTGAGGAAAAACTTCAGAAATTTTGAGAAAATAGCGGCCTACTTAAGGAATTTGTGAGGAAAAATTAGGACAGTTTGAGGAAAACCTTCGAGAATTTCTTGGAAGAAGTAAAATGTTTTGAGGAAATAATTTGGACATTTTTCAACTTTCTGGAAACCCCTCTCCCCACACACATACACTCCCTTTAGATACGCCACTGATACTACGTTTTGAACTTAATATGCATGCTATTACACACACCTATAAACGTTTTGGCAACTTTTCAGTCTGGGAATATTTATCATTACCACGTGAATTTGTGCAACCATAATAACAATGAAATGAATGTTTCTATAATCAGATAATTGTTGATCCAAAGTTCGTACTGCGCAAAGAAAAATATATTTAATAAATAAACAGATAAAATTTGAAATTTTAAAAGATTTCAGTTTCTACAATTAATTAATTCCACTCATTTTTCACTACACATCTTTCTAAAAATGATTTCATATTTCTTTTTTCAGTGTTGAATAAGACTGGAAAACTATGTACCTCCGTGTTTACCAAACTTATGTCACTATTTGTTCTTTCTTTGTTAGTCGCATGCATCATTCCAAGTTTCTTCTGTGGTATCCGCTATGTTTGTACGTTTTGGCGCTGGTGCTGTGGTCCATAGATAACGAATACTGTGACACTGTGAGGTGAGAGTCAGCTTCATATTGCCCCACAAACAGGGACGTCTTCAAGCCTAATCCTAATTTGTTAGGATGGTTCCGGCACCGTCTGACCGTTATGCTTCAAAATTGTCAAAGCATCCCTGTATGCAGTGGCGTAGCCACGGGGGTGGGGGTTGTGTCCCCCTTCCCCCGTTTTTTAAGGAAATGTTGAAAAATTGGGATAATCTTTGTTTTTTTATATATAATTTTTGCTTAAAAAAACAAAATTGCCCTCAGAAGTGGGCTAAATTTGAACACTTTGTCCTTTGTCTTAGGAGGGGGAGGGGGTGGGATGGGGTCTAGAACCTTCTTGGACGCCCTCTCACTTTTTTAATGCTGGTTACACCACTGCCTGTATGTTGTGCAATATAACACTTTCCGCTTCATACAGGGCCACTTGCGTATATACTTTCCTTTTGGAGCGATGGCATCCATCAGAACAATGGATGTAACAGTATGTCTTAACCAGTGGCGTAGGAACCGGGGGCCAAGGGCACAAGGCCCTCAATAATTTGATATGGGGGTCCAAGTACCATTTTGTCCCCTCATTTTTGTATCCCCGCCCCCACTTCCCCCAAAGATCGATTTTCCAATTTGTCTGAAGCCGAAGAGAAAATGGAGGAGAGGGGTAGGTGTAAAAAAGCGACGCCATGGGAACTCTCCCCACCCCACTTCTCGCCAAGATCCCAATGTCCCTACCAGTTTGTGGCGCTGCATTGGTCTGCGAAAAGCCGACGCTTGCTCTGGTGGGAATATAGGTCTAACAGCTCTATTATACTATCACATCCCTACCGTACCTCTCCCAGGTGATAAGTGTTGCCCCAAACTTCCAACTGCATATCTAACAGTTATCTTAGACTGTGTCACAATTTAGCCATTGCTTGTGTAACATGCCTTGCCCAAAGTAAGACTGTGCCCCCAAAATTGTGATGGTATGCGACGTTACTTCGTGCCCTCTCTCATTCAGTGTTACCGGTGGGGTGTGAGCTGTTTGTTAGGAGGAAAAATCCACAAACCATAGTGACTTAATCTTGGGAGGGGGCCATGATCACAAATGCCCTGTGCATCTTTTTCAGAAAACAACGAAATACAAAAACAATTTTTTTTTTAATTGCATATACTTTTAAAAGCTATAATTTTGCATGTGAGATATACAAGTTTAAAGGATTAGTTTAGTAGTCAAGGATGTTTATCTCTAATGAAAGAGGACTTCAAAAGAAACAAGATGGTGAAGAAAACGTTCAAAAATACCATTCTGTTAACTTGGGAGATATCTAACTTCAATGTTCTGTATAATTTGTGTATAACGACTGAAATTAGAGTAATTGTGACAACACAGCCTCAGATTCTCAAAGTTTTTAATTATTATATCATATTTTATCTTTGATTTTTTGGCTTTAAAACCATTAGGTATGACAGGAAAGTAGTAAAACAAAATACGGTAATCATAATTTACCCAAAAATTGAAATTCAATGGAAAAACAACTCAAAATAATACAAAATCTAAATCAATTTCTTTTAAAATTCATTAACAATTGTCAAGAAAGTGAGAATAAGGTCACCAATCTTCCAAAGTAGACTTTCTAGATCAGAGGTCAGTGATTTCTACATCGATAAGACAAAACTTCAAACTTGAATATTTCCTTAACAGAATAAGATATTGAAGTAGTTTCTTCACCATTTTGTTTCTATCAAAGTCCTTTTTCATGTATGAAAACTTTTCTTCAGTTCTTGACCACTGAACTAATTTCATGTCAAGAAGTCTGTTTCTCTTTATCAATCTTTTCTGAGCAGATGGGTGCGCAGTTATCTACCATTCCCGCTTTCTGGATTGTTTCAGTTTCATGCGTGGTGGCACATACTGACCGCTTTGGCCAGTTTAGGACAATGTCTGTACAGGTAAAAACCATTCTTTATTTGTGAATATATATTATGTTACGATATCATATTTTTACATCATTTAGGAAATAGTATTTTGTTATTAATTTGACTTAAATATGATTATTTTCACATAACCCACAGATATAAAAAGTAGACATAAATGATAACAGCGCTATATCGGACATACTTTTATAGGCCTTATATATAAGGATAAACATGTTCTGTTTTTGCCCGTAAAAAAACCTTTTCTAATTTGTGTGACATTTCGTCTCAGTGATTGCCATAATTTTCCCCTACCAAAGTATTCTCCGAACATATGAAGGAAAATGATCAATTGCTTTGGCTGTGACCAGGGGCAGACTGGGGTTAAAACTTCCATCGGTCGAGGTGTGCCAAAGGGGCACCAAGACGGACTGAGCGGGGAAGAGTCTGAGCCCACGGTGAGGCCGCTCCGGTCGTTTTCACGCTTTGTGAGGCATATTAGACAACACTATTTTGAAGCCGGGGCAGCACCATGGCATGGGCGCATTGATCGATGGACCGACTAGCCAATCCGCCCCTGGCTGTGATGTAAAAACGTTTTCCGTAAGACCTTTAATTGATGACAACAATGTCGTTATAGATGCACACTAAAAGATGAATGGGCGATTATCTGATCATCGGGAATTTTGCAGCTGTAACACACTAAAAATGTTTTCTTTTTTTTTTTAGTTGCCATCTACGCACCTCATACCTCAAACAAGACAACAAGTTGACGGTAAGTCCGAAAACAAAATTGTATTACTATGATTACACAATTTATTAATTAAACTGTATTGGTTTAATTAGCCACATGTACACCACGAATAAGTTTGAGATCCGTGTGCAAAGCAAATAAGACGTTGCTATGGACGCGGCGCTCTTTTGTAAATCATCAATGTTTACACACAAATATATTTTATAAAAAGAACAGGATCAAAATGAAGTTGGCCAACAACGAAAGAATACCCCAAATTGAGTAGTAAATGATTTTCAGTGAATTTTCAAGAACTATATGTATGGGTGTTTCTTATCCTTTTTATACCCCCATTTTTTTAATTACTTTTACGCTATTGCTTATCAATCTGTTAATGTTGTTTTCATCATGTATATTTTTAACATAGAATTGTTACAAATTTACTGATACGGACAGTAACTTATTGAACCAGACAGCTTTTGAATTGGCATGAACATTAAAATAAATAGATGTTATCAATTAGTTCAAAATGGTGCAATGACCTTCCCCAAGCCATGCACATTTTCACAACATATTAAAGATTTATTTATTTTGAAGGAAAATTTGGAAGCAAATTATCAGATCAATTATAAATACATACATTATTTGAAAATTAAAAGCATCTTTGTTAATTTTGTATCCCAGTTTTCAATTGTTATGCGCATACCCCGTCAGGCCTGTCAGATTTACACGACCAAAAACTAATTATCACCAACTTGGACAACCCACCTCCCCCAGGTAGGTAATTAATGGCGGCGGCATGAACGGATTAGGGTACTCGTCCTGCCACATTTCGACAAGATTGAACTTCCATACAGTTTGTCCAAATCTGAGGATAAGATAAAAGGGTGGGTGGGGGAATGAAATCATTGCATTGTCTCTGCTATCTTTTTATGTTTTGCCGACAAAAAAATATTCGCTGCAGCATGAATTTTTCAGCGTTTTGAAAAGCCGACATGGATCAACAAAAAAAGTCGGGGCCTCCCCATCCCCTGGATCCACAAAATATGTCGGGGTCTCCGCCACCCACTCCCATGGGCTCCCCTCCAGTTCGTGTAGGTTGGCGCTACCACGGCAGGTAATGTAACCTTGCAGATGTTTTGCGACTGAAAGAATGCTCTTCATATAATATTGCATTAGGTCCATTTAGCTACAAGCTTGATCTGTCTCCGACAAGTTGATAGCATAGATCAGGCCTTTATAAATGTTGATGAATAACTATGAAATTGGTTGCGGCGTTTTCCATCCTACAGGATTGGCTTCAGCTTCTTCCTAGTGACCCTTTTGTTGATGACGGTAAGTGAGGAAAGTGACAATGTGTGGACTCTGTGCTGTCATGAAACCAATTAAAGGAGAACAATGCATTGCTTATATATCCAGTATAGCTCAACAATAGGGTGGGAACTGGGGATGGGTGCAGTGGCGGCGATACGGGAGGAATGTGCACGAGATCCAGAAAAATTTGTAAAGTGACACATTTTGTTCGATTGATTGGTTTCTGCCCCCATGAGACAAAATTTCCCCTCTCTTCCCCCTCCCATGACCAAAGCCCTATCGCCGCCACTGGAATGGTTGGTAATTCCCACGAAGTCCGAGAAAAAATACAGATTGGAGAGCCTGAGCAATGACACTACGATATGTTTGTTATGGGTCCCGAGCGCCGAATTCCCCACTGGCTCCAATTTTCATTACTACAAACCCCACTTACTCATTAATGACAATTAAAGGAGCACTAGACTGAAAAGTAAGGGCGCTTGTTTTTGCTAATTTTATAGATACATTATCCACAACAGTTCGATAAACTTCATGCTTCCATAGCCCACAGACGACGTGAGGGCAAAGGTCACTTGAATATTCATATTAATCAGAAAATTGCTATACCGTTGCGTGCTAGACAAGCATTCCATTTTTTTGGGACCCAAAAAAATATGCCCTCGCTTTTCGGTCTAGTGCTCCTTTAAGATTACGTGGCGGACCCCCAACACGCTCCCTGATATTAGGAAATATAAATTTTGTCTGATCATCAATTACATTTTTTTTTTTTGTTCTGAATTCTTCCATTATTGTTCAGTGGTTTTGAAAAACTTCACTCTCAGCCTCGGTGCATAGCCAAACCACAATCCCTGCGGGTTAGACTCTCTATATGCATATTATAGGGAAATGACAGTGGCGTGTCTAATTTTATAGGGGTTATTCGCGGCTTGCAGTGCACTTAACAGCCTATAAATGCCGTAACCAGGGACGTAAATACCGGGGGTGCGGGGATGTCCCCCCTTCCTCCCCCTTATTTTGAGACCGTCGTTGTCGTTGAAATTTGACATTAGTCGGTAAACTGGTAAATCTGGTATCAGATCGGTAAAATAAACTTTTTTACACGGAGGCAGTTTCTTTTTTCTTCAAATGGGATGATAATTTGAGGCCGTTGGTAAATCTGATATTTGACACGCCTGTCCCTCCCACAGTCAGAATGGTCTACTAAAACTCGATTGGCCGTAGCCCCTCAAATTTTGTCAAAGCCATAAAATGTATTTACCTAAAATATCACCTTAATAAGATGTAGTTTTTACATGGGGATTACCCCCATAACCCCATAACCCCGAAGAACGAATAGCTATAGAAAATTAGCGACAACAAGTGAGTTGCAGTTACACCCAGGGACATTTTAGAGGTGAGGGAATGTTGTTTAAATGTTTACTTTAAATTTTGCCTTGGAAAGAAGAGAACAAAATCAATAGCTAATTTTAGTCGGATTATGAGGTGATAACGGACATTAATTACTTTATTGTATCCAACATACGCGTGAATATGTTCTTTGTATTATATGAATACAGAACTCCTGAATGTCAGCTAGTTTAGTTTCGAGGTGCCTGGTCAGATAGAATAAACGTTTTAGGGATCCAATAAACATTTTCTAAAAGAAAAACTGAAAGGTAGCGAAAAGTGAAACTAGTCATTCATATGAACATGTATAATCTAAATAAGCTTTTTTCTTTCACAGCTCATTTTGTTCTAAACCTAATAAAAGTTGAAAACGAAACCTTTGTGATAAATCATGACCTTTGTCCACTCAGATGTAAAATGGGTACTATCACTGTTGGGGAGTTATTCTGCGATGGACTGGTGTCCCGTTCAAGGGGAGTCATGTTCTTATCTGCTTGCGCCATGGAAAGCGTGGATAAGCACTGGCCTATATGGGTCTAAAGACTCGGATGGGTTTGACTTTTTATCAAAGTGTGATTGCAGAAGATGTGGTCGTAGAGAAAACAATATCTTCCTTTAAAATAAATTAAGATTAGATGCAATCCCAGAACGTATAGCAGTTGACCAAAAATTATCCAAATTTGAGCAGTATCAGATTTGAACATATAAAAGGTACTAATATTTGTCAATTCTCTGACAGATTAATGAAAATTTAGTCTTATGGTCAATCTATTCCGACGATAAGATGTAGGCAAAGAGAAGAAGAGGTCATCGACCTTTGCGATTGAACTGATTTTGATCACTTTACCAACTTTTTAAAATATTGGAGATGGGTTGATCACATTCGAATTATTATCCCCTCAGTGTCTTGCTGGGTAGGTTGTACTTCCCCCGGGAAAAGTCCTGGTGCCACCCTGCCGCAATGACACCGCCATGATCTTGTTCTCAATATATAAAGAATAATCACCAGCCTTTAAATACTCTCTGATGATATTCAATTTTTTATTTTTCTTATTTAACCGGGTGTTATTAATTGTTTACGTGCACATTTTAATGTGTTTATAATATTAAGAAAACTGGAAGAATGTGGTTGATGTATACAATTGATTTTTTTTTTTTTGTCTTTATAGTTCTGGTTTAAAGTTATCCCTTTCGTCCGAATCAAAAAGGGCGTTGAAAATGGTCATCTACACTCGTCTTAGGTCAGCGCAACCGGTCAACATGGACAACTTTCTCTGGAATAGTATAATAGAACGCTATGGGCATACCTGCAGAAAACAGCTGGGCCAAGGAACATAACGCATGCACCTCTATAAATAGAATGTAAGCAGCATGGATCGATGAGGATATTGGTATATATTTACAGTAACTGTTATACAGTGATCATAAATCATGACGTCCCTACGTGCACACGCGAAATAAAAGGCAAAGGGTCGGCACTTAAGAAGTGGCCACTTGGTATGACGTCACTTGAGTGACGTCATAGTAATGAGGAGAAACAATCAGAGACGATTGCACTTGAAATTGGCTGGTTCAAAACTGAACAGCAATGACTCTTATTAGGGAGAAACTATTTTGAAGTATATATCACAATCGACACTCAATGCTTTTCATCAAAAGGAGAATATTCCACGAGGGCACTTCTTTCTGGCCCCCTTTCTATGGTGAGGGGGGGGGGGAAGTTCTTGCTCCCACGCGGTGTAGGACAGGGAACAAGAAGATTATAGTCTTGACATTGATAAATTGAAGTTACCTCACAATTTGCAATATCGGTCAGCACTAATATATCCGGAGTCGAAGCCTCCGAATGGGTAGCCTACCAAAAACTATGCAAATCGTTAATATTCAAAATCAATTTATTTATTTTAATCGATTCCATGGACTTTTTAATCATTTGGAATTGATCGGCTCCTTCTTCCAGATTTATACGGGCACATTCGTCAGTTCCCCAAGCTTTCAAACAAATGATATGCAAAATATGATGACTATATATCTGGGTTTTTTGCTCGACTATTCGAAGACTTAGAGCTATTCTACTACCGCCGGCGTCGGCGTCGGCGTCGGGTAAAGTTTTGGTTAAAGTTTTCATAACTTAAGTTATGAATGGTGTACATTCATGTGACTTGGCATAGAGGTAAAGGACATGGGTACTGATCAAACGAGCATGATTGGAGGGTTAAGTGTGCATACTAATAAGCTTATTTGCATAACAATGAAAATATTTGTCAGGTTAAAGTTTTGGTTAAAGTTTTTAGTTAAAGTTTTCATAACTTATTAATGTCGTACACTCATGTGACTTGGCATAGGGGTATAGGACATGGGCACTGTTCAATTGAGCATGATTGGGTGGTTGTGTGTGGATATTAATTAGCTTATTTGCATAACAATGAAATATTTGTCAGGTTCAAGTTTTGGTTAAAGTTTGTATAACTTAAGTTATGAATGGTGTACATTCATGTAACTTGGCATAGGGTACTGTTCAAGTGAGCATGATTAGGGGTTGTGTGTGCATACTAAATTGCATAACAATGAAAATATTTGTATCTATGATATCTCTTGATATAAAGTGGATGTGGGGATTTTGTTTGCACAAATGATCATATATGTAAAGAGCATTGTCTACACTTAATGGTGAGGTGTGCACATTGATTAGGTTATTTGCATAACAATAGACTTTCATACAAAATGTTTAATATTCATCAGCGCGTAACTTAAGTTATGAATGGTGTACATTCATGTAACTTGCCACAGGGGTAGATGACATGGGTACTGTTGAAAAAAGCATGATTAGGGGTTGTGTGTGCATACTAATTAGCTTAATTGCATAACAATGAAAATATTTGTATCTATGATATGTCTTAAAATAAGGCGGGAGTGGGGATTTTGTTTACACATATGATCATATATGTTAAGAGCATTGTTTACACTTAATTGTCTACGCTAGTGTAAGTTTGTGAATATTCGCGTAATTAACATAGACCTAGGCATACACTAACGTTGATAACGTCAGGACGGTAGTGTTCGCTTGGTTGGTGACATGTCACATTCGGGAAATGACGTCATTTTCTGGACTAGTGAAAACAACCTTTGCGCGATACATGTGAGCAAGTCCGCATGCGAATGCATGTAAACAAACACAGCTGATCGCTTTGTTTTCACTCCAATGAATTGCTATTACAATGATATTGGGTTAAGATAACAATGATATTGTACTGCGATCGTAATTGCGATGATATTGTATTGTATCTAAAATGACATTGTCTTTTGACTTATTAGACATTATATTGCAATTTCGATGATATTGTATATCCAAAATAATACTGTATTGATGATACTGTTGCGATTTAAATCATATTGTATTATAATAGCTTTCATATTAATTTGCTATAAGATTTTGAGCCGAAAGTCCGCAGAATTTATTAGCCTAGTGATATGTATTGCAATTAAGATGAATTTGGCTTGTGACTGTGATGACATTATATTGCACTTTCGATGATAGTGTATTTTCAAGATTGTATCAATAATATTGTTTCACGAGCAGTTCAATCGTAGGTCTTTGAAGAAAGAGCACAAACAGTCAACAGGAAAAACCAACAAATCATAATTCATTTTTATTCCAATTTTCCTAAAAATAATTTTAGTGAAGCAGCTGACAAGTGTACATTTTTAAAAGTTACTTTTATCTAGCTATCAATATTTCTAGTGATCAATGTTTCAAGTTATCATGTTGTTGGTTTTTTTTCTTTCTAAGTTGGCATTTTCTGAAAAGAAAAAAAAAAAAAACACTTGAAATAATTTTACGGTGGCCCATTAGGGCTATATGCTATTATTTTTAAAATTTGAAATTTCAATTCATTTGAAAGTTCAAATTAAAGATTTAAAATTTCAAATGAATAATTTGAAATTTCAGATAATTAATTTGAATAGAGGACGGTGAGGGTAGTACGTTTTGCCTTTCGACGTTTCTAAATTGGCATCTGCCTGGATGGACTGGCGTCCAGTCTAATCATAGGCCTATGCTCTAATCCGCTTGTGCCATGGACGTAATGTAAACCGGGCCCGCACCGGCCCTATGGGCCCAATGGCTCGGATGAAACTAACTTAATTGTCATAATTACCATCTGAAGAATTTTCGAAAACATATTTTATTGTGACGTTGATGACATTGTATTGCACTTTAGGTGACATTGTATTTTCAAGATATTATTGTATCAATAATATTGTATCGCGATTGAGATTATTGTAATTTGATAACTTTGATATTTATTTACGATGAGGTTTTAGCAGTTGAGTCGTAGGTCTTTGAAGAAAGAGTACAAACAGTCAAAGACCCGAAGGTAAAACCAATGAATCATAATCCATTTTCATTAAGATTTTCTAAATAATATTTTTAGTGAAGCAGCTGACAATTGTAAATTTTTAAAAGTTACTTTTATCTATCATTATTTCTAGTGATCAATTTTTCAAGTTATCATGTTTTTTTCTAGTTGGCATTTTCTGAAAAGAAAAAGAAAGAAACACTTTAAATATTTTTACGGTTTCCCATTAAGACTATGCTTTTGTATTGTATTTCACTTTTAGGCATATGTCAGGGAAAGCACACGTAAATCACAATGACTTGTTTTCAGTGTGTACCCGATGCATTATGCCAGGATGGAAAGTTGGTGAACACAGGGTTAACACTCTGCTCTTCTCGAGAAGTGTTCAGAGAAGCAGGCAGGGGTGACACTCATACCATCGGGACCGACAGCTTTACATCCCCTCCTAAGGACAATGAGCACCACCCAACCATTGGCCACTTTTCACAAAGGTCAGGTGGGGGAGAAGGTGTGATGCAGAAAACAAACATCTGCGCTTGATGTCAGCGTATGTCGTTCTGCATATCTGTGGAAAAATCACTGCTTAAATCTCCATTGAACTCGAACCTGGGCCTCTATTATTTCTTTAATTTCAAATTATTTGAATGTTCAAATTAAAGATTTAAAAATTCAAATTCATAATTTGAAATTTCAAATCAATAATTTGAAATTTCAGATAAATAATTTGAAATTTGATGCGGTTATGAAAGAGGACGGTGAGGGTAGTACGTTTTGCCTTTCGACGTTTATAAAATGGCATCTCCCTGGATGGACTAGCGTCCCGTCCAGCTAGTCATAGGCCTATGCTCTAATCCGCGTGTGCCATAGACGTAATGTAAACCGGGCCCGCACCGGCTCTATGGGCCTAATGGCTCGGATGAAACTAACTTAATTGTCATAATTACCATCTGAAGAATTTTTGAAAACATTTTTTATTGTGACTTTGATGACATTGTATTGCACTTTCGGTGACATTGTATTTTCAAGATATTATTGCATCAATAATATTGTATCGCGATTGAGATTATTGTAATTTCATAACTTTGATATTGATTTACGATGAGGTTTTAGCAGTTGAGTCGTAGGTCTTTGAAGAAAGAGTACAAACAGTCAAAGACCTGAAGGTAAAACCAATGAATCGTAATCTATTTACATTCCGTTTTTCTGAATAATTTTTTTTAGTGAAGCAGCTGACAAGTGTAAATTTTTAAAAGTTACTTTTATCTATCAATATTTCTAGTGATCAATTTTTCAAGTTATCATGTTTTTTTCTGGTTGGCATTTTCTGAAAAGAAAAAGAAAGAAACAGTTAAGATATTTTTACGGTTTCCCATAAAGACTATGCTTTTGTATTGTATTTCACTTTTAGGCATATGCCAGGGAAAGCACACGTAAATCACAATGACTTGCTTTCAGTGTGTACCCGATGCATTATGCCAGGATGGAAAGTGGGTAAACACAGGCTTAACACTCTGCTCTTCTCGAGAAGTGTTCAGAGAAAGCAGGGGTGAAACTCATACCATCGGGATCGACAGCTTTACATCGTCTCCTATGGACGGTGAGCGCCATCCAACCATTGGCCACTTTTCACAAAGGTCGGGTGGGGGAGAAGGTGTGATGCAGAAAACAAACATCTGCGCTTGATGTCAGCGTATGTCGTTCTGCATATCTGTGGAAAAATCACTGCTTAAATCTCCATTGAACTCGAACCTGGGCCTCTATTATTTCTTTAATTTCAAATTATTTGAATGTTCAAATTAAAGATTTAAAAATTCAAATTCATAATTTGAAATTTCAAATCAATAATTTGAAATTTCAGATAAATAATTTGAAATTTGATGCGGTTATGAAAGAGGACGGTGAGGGTAGTACGTTTTGCCTTTCGACGTTTATAAAATGGCATATCCCTGGATGGACTAGCGTCCCGTCCAGCTAGTCATAGGCCTATGCTCTAATCCGCGTGTGCCATGGACGTAATGTAAACCGGGCCCGCACCGGCTCTATGAGCCTAATGGCTCAAATAAAACTAACTTAATTGTCATAATTACCATCTCAATAATTTTCGAAAACATTTTTTATTGTGACTTTGATGACATTGTATTGCACTTTCGGTGACATTGTATTTTCAAGATATTATTGCATCAATAATATTGTATCGCGATTGAGATTATTGTAATTTCATAACTTTGATATTGATTTACGATGAGGTTTTAGCAGTTGAGTCGTAGGTCTTTGAAGAAAGAGTACAAACAGTCGAAGACCTGAAGGTAAAACCAATGAATCGTAATCCATTTTCATTCAGATTTGCTGAATAATATTTTTAGTGAAGCAGCTGACAATTGTACATTTTTAAAAGTTACTTTTATCTATCATTATTTCTGGTAATCAATTTTTCAAGTTATCATGTTTTTTTTCTGTTTGGCATTTTCTAAAAAGAAAAAGAAAGAAACTCTAAAATATTTTTACGGTAGCCCATTAAGACTATGCTTTTGTATTGTATTTTACTTCTAGGCATATGCCAGGGAAAGCACACGTAAATCACAATGACTTGTTTTCAGTGTGTACCCGATGCATTATGCCAGGATGGAAAGTGGGTAAACACAGGCTTAACACTCTGCTCTTCTCGAGAAGTGTTCAGAGAAAGCAGGGGTGAAACTCATACCATCGGGATCGACAGCTTTACATCGCCTCCTATGGACGGTGAGCGCCACCCAACCATTGACCACTTTACACAAAGGTCGCGTGGGGGAGAAGGTGTGATGCAGAAAACAAACATCTGCGCTTGATGTCAGCGTATGTCGTTCTGCATATATGTGGAAAAATCACTACTTAAAATCTCCGTTGGACTCGAACCTGGGCCTCTATCATTTCTTTAATTTCAAATTATTTGAATGTTCAAATTAAAAATTTAAAAATTCAAATTAATCATTTGAAATTTCAAATTAATAATTTGAAATTTCAAATTAATAATTTGAAATTTCTGATAAATAATTTGAAATTTGATGCGATTATGAAAGAGGACGGTGAGGGTAGTACGTTTTGCCTTTCGACGTTTATAAAATGGCATCTCCCTGGATGGACTAGCGTCCCGTCCAGCTAGTCATAGGCCTATGCTCTAATCCGCTTGTGTCATGGACGTGATGTAAACCGGGCCCGCACCGGCCATATGAGCCTAATGGCTCAAATAAAACTAACTTAATTGTCATAATTACCATCTGAAGAATTTTTGAAAACATTTTTTATTGTGACGTTGATGACATTGTATTGCACTTTCGGTGACATTGTATTTTCAAGATATTATTGTATCAATAATATTGTATCGCGATTGAGATTATTGTAATTTGATAAGTTTGATATGTATTTACGATGAGGTTTTAGCACTTGAGTCGTAGGTCTTTGAAGAAAGAGTACAAACAGTCAAAGACCTGAAGGTAAAACCAATGAATCATAATCCATTTACATTCCGATTTTCTGAATAATATTTTAAGTGAAGCAGCTGACAATTGTAAATTTTTAAAAGTTACTTTTATCTATCATTATTTCTAGTGATCAATTTTTCAAATTATCATGTTTTTTTTCTGGTTGGCATTTTCTGAAAAGAAAAAGAAAGAAACTCTAAAATATTTTTACGGTTTCCCATAAAAACTATGCTTTTGTATTGTATTTCACTTTTAGGCATATGCCAGGGAAAGCACACGTAAATCACACTGACTTGTTTTCAGTGTGTACCCGACGCATTATGCCAGGATGGAAGGTGGGTGAACACAGGGTTAACACTCTGCTCTTCTCGAGAAGTGTTCAGAGAAGTAGGCAGGGGTGAAACTCATACCATCGGGACCGACAGCTTTACATCGCCTCCTATGGACGGTGAGCGCCACTAAATCATTAACCACTTTACACAAAGGTCGGGTGGGGGAGAAGGTGTGATGCAGAAAACAAACATCTGCGCTTGATGTCAGTGTATATCGTTCTGCATATCTGTGGAAAAATCACTGGTTAAATCTTTGTTAGACTCGAACCTGGGCCTCTATTTTTTTTTACTTTCAAATTATTTGAAAGTTCAAATTAAAATTTAAAATTCAAATTAATCATTTGAAATTTCAATTTTAAAATTTCAAATTAATCATTTCAAATTTCTGATTAATAATTTCAAATTTGATGCGATTATGAAAGAGGACGAGGATATCGGTGAGGGTAGTACGTTTTGCCTTTCGACGTTTATAAAATGGCATCTGCCTGGATGGACTAGCGTCCCGTCCAGTCCAATAATAGGCCTATGCTCTAATCCGCTTGTGTCATGGACGTGATGTAAACCGGGCCCGCACCGGCCATATGAGCCTAATGGCTCAAATAAAACTAACTTAATTGTCATAATTACCATCTGAAGAATTTTTGAAAACATTTTTATTGTGACGTTGATGACATTGTATTGCACTTTCGGTGACATTGTATTTTCAAGATATTATTGTATCAATAATATTGTATCGCGATTGAGATTATTGTAATTTGATAAGTTTGATATTTATTTACGATGAGGTTTTAGCACTTGAGTCGTAGGTCTTTGAAGAAAGAGTACAAACAGTCAAAGACCTGAAGGTAAAACCAATGAATCATAATCCATTTACATTCAGATTTTCTGAATAATATTTTAAGTGAAGCAGCTGACAATTGTAAATTTTTAAAAGTTACTTTTATCTATCATTATTTCTAATGATTAATTTTCAAATTATCATGTTTTTTTTTAATTGGCATTTTCTGAAAAGAAAAAAGAAAGAAACTCTAAAATATTTTTACGGTTTCCCATAAAACTATGCTTTTGTATTGTATTTCACTTTTAGGCATATGCCAGGAAAGCACACGTAAATCACACTGACTTGTTTTCAGTGTGTACCCAATGATTTTGCCAGGATGGAAGGTGGATGAACACAGGGTTAACACTCTGTTTTTCTCGAGAAGTGTTCAGAGAAACAGGCAGGGGTAAACTCCTACAATCAGGACCGACAGCTTTACATCGCCTCCTATGGACGGTGAGCGCCACTAAATCATTAACCACTTTACACAAAGGTCGGGTGGGGAGAAGGTGTGATGCAGAAAACAAACATCTGCGCTTGATGTCAGTGTATATCGTTCTGCATATCTGTGGAAAAATCACTGGTTAAATCTTTGTTAGACTCGAACCTGGGCCTCTATTTTTTTTTTACTTCAAATTATTTGAAAGTTCAAAATAAAGATTTGAAAATTCGAATTAATAATTTTAAATTTCAAATTAATCATTTCAAATTTCAGATTAATAATTTCAAATTTGATGCGGTTAGGAAAGAGGACGGTGAAGGTATATCGGTGAGGGTAGTACGTTTTGCCTTTCGACCTTTCTAAAATGGCATCTGCCTGGATGGACTGGCGTCCAGTCCAATAATAGGCCTATACTCTAATCCGCTTGTGCCATGGACGTGATGTAAACCGGGCCCGCACCGGCCATATGAGCCTAATGGCTCAAATAAAACTAACTTAATTGTCATAATTACCATCTGAAGAATTTTCGAAAACATATTTTATTGTGACGTTGATGACATTGTATTGCACTTTCGGTGACATTGTATTTTCAAGATGTTATTGTATCAATAATATTGTATCGCGATTGAGATTATTGTAATTTGATAAGTTTGATATTTATTTGCGATGAGGTTTTAGCACTTGAGTCGTAGGTCTTTGAAGAAAGAGTACAAACAGTCAAAGACCCGAAGGTAAAACCAATGAATCATAATCTATTTTTATTCAGATTTTCTGAATAATATTTTTAGTGAAGCAGCTGACAATTGTAAATTTCTAAAAGTTACTTTCATCTGTCATTATTTCTAATGATTAATTTTCCAAGTTATTATGGGTTTTTTTAATTGGCATTTTCTGAAAAGAAAAAGAAAGAAACACTTGAATATTTTTACGGTGGCCCATTAAGACTATGCTTTCGTATTGCATTTCACTTTTAGGCATATGCCAGGGAAAGCACACGTAAGTCACAATGACTTGTTTTCAGTGTGTACCCAATGATTTTGCCAGGATGGAAAGTGGATGAACCCCGGGGTAACACCCTGTTTTTTTCGAGAAGTGTTCAGAGAAACAGGCAGGGGTAAAACTCCTACAATCAGGACCGACGGCTTTACGTTCCCTCTTAAGGACGGTGAGCGCCACCCAACCATTGACCACTTTTCACAAAAGTCGGGTGGGGGAGAAGGTGTGATGCAGAAGACAAACCTCTGCGCTTGATGTCAGCGTATATCGTTCTGCATATCTTTGGAAAATCACTGCTTAAATCGCCGTTGGACTTGAACCTGTGCCTCTATTATTTCTTTAATTTGAAATTTCAATTATTTGAAAGTTCAAATTAAAGATTTAAAAATTCAAATTAATCATTTGAAATTTCAGATTAATAATTTGAAATTTGATGCGGTTATGAAAGAGGACGGTGAGGGTAGTACGTTTTGCTTTTCGACGTTTATAAAATGGCATCTCCCTGGATGGACTGGCGTCCCGTCCAGCTAGTCATAGGCCTATGCTCTAATCCGCTTGTGCCATGGACGTTATGTAAACCGGGAACGCACCGGCCCTATGGGCCTAATGGCTCGAATAAAACTTAACTTAATTGTGATAATTAACCATCTGAACAAATTTCGAAAACCTTTTTTTCTGACGAGTAAAAAGAGTTCACTTAGCTATCAGTAATATGCATTAAATTCTTGTACCACAAAGTTAGTTCGTGATGTTTTCCATAGTAAACTTTTTACACCAGTCATTTTGTGATGACCAAAATACCAGATTAGATACTCTTTTTGTGCTATAAGTTACAAGAGAAATTCTTTAAAAATAATAAATTATTTCTGAATACGATGGGAGGAATGACTCCCTTTATTGAGAGCAATCAATTTGTACTGATGTATAACTTAAGAAACTTAAAAAAAAAAAATGATGCTGCATATCGAAGAAATATTTGTACTGTCTGATACATTTTCAACAAAATTAATAAATCATTTGTTTGCTTCAACCTGTCATTTTCCCACGTGTCCGTTTATCAATAATGCTGAAATTGTATGTTACTGGAGTATGTATTTCTTTTTTTGTTGGAAACGAGTCCATGGTCAAATAAGTGAGTAGGGGAAGGAGGTAGCAAATGAAGGGGTCAAATTTGCATATCTTTTAATAGACAATCACCATCGGCAGGTGCTTTTAAAGAGCAGGGTTAACATTATACAATGTAGGCCCCCTACTGTTTACATGCCATTACTTGAGCAAACTTTAAACAAAATTATAGAATAAATAAATCATAAAATAAGAATCTGAAAGGGGTAACTACCCCTGATACCCACAGTCCCACACCACTCCACCCCCCTCCTTCATTAGCCATACCACTGAGCGGGTCCGTAGCCATTGGGGCGAACGCCCCTATCCGAGATGTTCATTTTTTTTTACTTTCATGT
Source organism: Chiridota heheva (assembly GCA_020152595.1). Classification (NCBI taxonomy): domain Eukaryota; kingdom Metazoa; phylum Echinodermata; class Holothuroidea; order Apodida; family Chiridotidae; genus Chiridota; species Chiridota heheva. Next base: position 1,405,369 of record JAIGNY010001477.1, on the reverse strand, counting down.
CTGTATGTATAAGGTTTTATTTGCTGAACGTTGTGCAGTTTGTTTGCCAGTATTTAAATTCTTTGTCCAAGATTATTGAAAAGTAAAAGATTCCATCAACAATATTTCGCTGAGAAGTTTGATGGGCACACTGTAAGCAGTGGCGTGTCCACGGGAGGGGGTATGATGGGTTAATTATCAACACACCCCTCACCTCTCACCCCCACCTCTCACCCCCACCTCTTACCCCACCTCTCACCCCACCCCTCACCCCCACCCCTCACCCCCACACATATGCACTTCTCTAAACAAAATGTCCTTCAGATTCTTGTCTTATGATTTGATCTATATTGCTGCTTACAGTTTGCTTAAACAATGTCATGTAAACAGTATGCCATGGTAATGTTAACCTTTCTCTGTAAATGCATCTGCTGAATTGTCAGCATGGGCGTAACTTAAGAGAATGTGTGTGTGTGTGTGTGGGGGGGGGGGGGGGTGAGGGGTGAGGTGAGGGGGTAAGAGGGGGTGGGGTTACACCCCTCTAAAACAAAATTTCTTCGGGAATTTCAATTTTGACTATTACGTCGGGCAATGAAATGGCCCACTATTGAAACAAAATTGTAGGAAAATTAATATGGTTATACCTTAATGTTTTTGTTTCTTCGCAAAAATATTTTGAAGTTGTTATGGATAGCATCAAAGTCTTTCGTTACCTTTATGGCCGTACTAGTACCCAAACGTCCCCCTCCGCGCCCTCTGTTGGCCGGATACCGATCTTAGTCGGGCAGAAATGTAGAATGTCGGGTACCGTATCCTGGTATCAAAGTATATCTCAGTCATGCCCGACTCAGCTAGATAACCAAATCATATCCTCCCGACCGCCGACTCGGCACATGATGCTGACGACATCATACTTGGGCACTAAGTCGGGCAGAGATGTAAAATGTTGGATGTACTGTTTAAATCAGATATGCATCTCAATCATACCCAAATCTCTATATCAGAATCATGTCCTCCCGACTCTGTACTCTGTATCATGATGTTGACAACATCATACTTGGGCACTGACACGGGCAGAGATGTAAAATGTCGGATGCACGTTTAATTTGGAGATACATCTCAAGCATGCTTGAATCGTTGTATCAGAATCATGTCCTCCCGACTCAGCATCGTGCTGACAACATCATACTTGGGCACTAAGCAGCAAAGTCGGGCAGAGATTTAAAATGGATGCCTGTACGTTCTGTTTAAACTAGAGACATATCTCAATCACCCTTGAATCGTCTAAATATCAGAATTATTTCCGCTCGACTCGGCATGATGCTGATTGGGCTCGGGTTGGGAAACTATCGCCCAGTGGCACACGTTTAAAGTCAAGAAGCCATCTGATCATGAGCCATTTTGGGGCATCAGAAACTAGAAATCTTCCAGAGAAGCCCATTGTACCCTATCAGAACTGCATCCATGAACCCAAATTATGGCCGAATTTGTAGTGGAAATTACTCCTGGACCCCTTCCAAGGGGCTCTTAAGCAGGACTTCTTCTCCTGGATCGCTACTTTTGCTTCGCCCCAGGACCCCACAATTTACATTTTAAATTTTTGGTTTGATTTTATGCCATTTTGGGGCATCAAAAGCACGAAATATTCAGATCAGGACTTCCTCCATGCATGAGCCCACAATTTTTCTAGAATATTCTCAATTTCAGGGGCAATTCCTCCTACTGTCCTATGTTGCTATGTCATGTTTGTGTAACCCAAATGCTTATCCAGCAAGTGCAGTTCTCTGACATGTCTGAGTAGATTTAACAGTCGAATTTAAAATTATCCTCTTTTCATCACTTACATTTTCAAACTGTGTTGATTTTAGCTCATTGTTAAAACATCAAAAACAAGAAATCTCCAGAGCTTCCGGGGCTTCACTCCTGGACCCCTTCCAAAGCTTCGTTAATGAGTCCCACAACTTTGCCCAAATTTTTTGGGGAAATTTCTCCTCTGCCTGTTTCGAAATGGTAATTTTCATCCGAATAGATATGTTAACATTAAAATCTGAAATTGTCTTCTTTTCATCACTTACAGTTTGGAAATTTGTGATGAATCCCGTATGGGGGCATCAAAATCAAGAAATTTTTCAGGGCTTCCGCGGCTTCGCCCCTGGATCCAAACTTTCAAGGCTTTGCCCATGAACCTCACAATTTTACCCAAATTTGCTCAATTTGCAGGACAAATTTTCCCTCTGCCGGTTTAGAAATGGTAACCCAAATGATTATCTAAGTAGATTTCAACGTTATATTTTTTAATTGTCTTCTTTTAATCAATCAAATTATCGAACTTTGTGTTGATTTTTAGTCATTTGAAGCCTCAAAAACAAGAAATATACGGAGCTTCCATTAGGGTGTGTGGGGGACTTCAACTCCTGGACCAAATCAAGGTTTCGCCTTTGTAAACCTCGTCAGGCACACGGTGTTACGCAGTGCAACCTTTGGCACTGCAGTACTGTGCCCCTAGCCAAAACCGATGTCATGGTGGTGGAGGGAGAAAAAAAAAGGGGGGAGGGGGAGGGGGAGATGTCCGCAACTGTTCTGTGATTGTATAGACACATGTAATTGTTTTTTGATAAGTTGGGAAAATGCAAATTTTCGTCTGGAAAATTTGCTTCCCCTCCCCCTTCTTTTTCTTCCGAGCTCAAAATCAAGTTACGGTCCTGATTGTCAGGCTTCTAAAAGGTATGCAAATTTGACACCCAAGGCCTCAACAATTTTATTTCGTTTGGTGGGGAGGGGCAAGTACCATTTGGGCCTCCCAATAATAAAGGTCTTACGGATTGATTTCAAGAGTCAGATTATGGCATCTTTTTTTCTGGAAATCTTCAATTTTCAGGAAATCTCCTTCAATTTTCGTAAAATTTCCTTCATTTTCGTGAAATTTGCTTTAATTTTCGCGCACCGCTGATTATTATGCAACTTTCGTTCTACCAAAAATCAAGTTTGACAATGAACTATTGATGAAATTGTGTAAATCATGAGGGATTTGCGTACCGAAAGTGTGGTGGGGGTCAAAGGTGGGTGGAGAAAGCACGCCAAGATGCAAACAAATCATCATACAAAAGCATGTAAAGTAAAAATAGTGGGAGGGGGGGGGGGAGAGTTCCCCCAGGCTCCCCACAAATCTCGCCTCTTTCTAAGTTATAGAAGATTGGTGAGGTTGAAATTTACAACCAGTGCCCACTGACGCATAGGACCTTGTACCGAGAGGAGAAGAGAAATGAACACCATTAATTTTCTTATGAGTAAACCAGTGGCGTAAGTCATTTGCGCGCTCTCAAGCGCTGCAGCGCCGGGCCCCCGGCCCAAAGAGACACGGAAGTACCTGATGTGTTCAATGGGTGAGGTCAATCCCCCTAATGGGCCTTAGAATTAAGACTATAGTAGAACTACATGAGATGGGACCCGAACGTTAAATTAGGGGCCTTAATTAAGGACACATGACTAAAGGGGTCCCATCATGAATGCAACGAAGAGAAAGGAACGGACTACATACCTATCTTTTCGGTGGGCCCGACCAGGGGCGTACCGGCCGGGTGTGTGTGTGTAGGGGGAGGGTGTGTGTGTGTGTGTAGGGGGAGGGGGGGAGGTGTCACACCTCGATCTAGATTTTGTACAGAAAAATGACAATCTGTCGGGAAAATTAATATCCTGTCTGGATTTTAGTGTGTCCTTCCCCAGCTAAGATTTCGTTGTAAACTTGAAGTATTTGTATACCCCATTGATACAAAATTGTATTTGATCTGTAAATTTGAATAATACAAATACAAAAGTTTATAGATTTTTCCAAAAAATTATAGTTTTTAGTGCAACTAAGGCCTCTAAAATTTCCTCTTTCTAAAAATAAAGTGCCCCATTTACTTTACTTTATTATCTACAGATAGGGGGCGGACATATGCATATGACTTGAGTAGTGCCCCCTAAAAGGTCGTGCCTCCCCACACTTTTCGAAAGCTTCCTACACACCTGGGTCACCACCTTCATTTACTGCAAACTAAAATCACTTTTTCTTTAATATTTAATGGGAAATGAGGTCATGAAAAACAAAATAAAGTAAACTTCAGGATATTTTTGCGCCAAAAGATTATCGTATTTACAATAACGACAATAAACGCCATAACATTTTTATCCGCACATACGTAAAAGAAAATGATCTGCAGTTACTGTGTTGAAAAACTGAGGAATTCTGAGGTGTTTCTAGTAATTTTGACCAAGATTGTAGCTGGTTTGAAGAGTATTCTCAAACTAAAATCTATATGCAGGAAGATATGTAATAATCAAACAAAACTGCATTTAGATCAAAATTAAATCTATTCAATATTCATTTATCCTCCTACGCCCATCCCCCGGCTCCACCGCCCCTGACACACAAATTTAACCCTGGAAAGTACATAAATTTACAATTCGGGATCCAATAAGCTAAATAATGAAAATATGTTAAGGGTGAGGCGGCTTTTATCTCTCCTTTTACACGCAGAGTGTTCTTCACTGAAAATTTTAGAGAAAATAGTTTTCAAAAGTGGCGCAGCCAGGATTTTCATTTTATTATTATTTTTTTTATGGGGGGGGGGGGGGGAGTAATTGAATTAAACTGACATGATATTAAGTGGTGTAGTTTGGGTAACACCAAAGGTGTCACTTCCTGCGCAAAGCGCTCTACTTGTCGGTGCTTAGGGCCACTAGTGGTGTCCAGGGGCAAAGCCCCGGTAGGGTCCAGGGGGCATACCCCTAAGAAGCTCTCGCAAAATTGACATTTTAAGGGCAAAAACGTATGTCACAACGCACGGTAAGATGTATCATACAAGTCAAAATTCATGTCAAAGAGAGCTATAATACACCATATACAAAACACAAGATCATGAAAACACATGTGAAAATATGTTTTATGGTTTACGTTTGTACATGGTTAGGTTTATCTCACTCTGAAAAATATGTGTTGTCTAAAAGAAAGGGTTTCAATAATTTACTACAAACTTGTGTAAATGTTGTCAAACTTTTAAAATGAGCCTGTTCTGTATCACTTGCACTGCGACCTACACCTCCTTCCCTCCTCCCCCCCTACCCTCTCTTTCTCTGTCTTAGTTTATGTATTTAAAACAAAATCGCACAAATGTTTAATATATCATTACCAAACAACCTTTTTCTGAGAAAGTGCCCTTTTGAAATCTAAAACCATAATAAGCACCTGGAATGTCAAAGCTTGTTGAACCAACGGCACCAATTTGAACCGACTGATTAAAATCTGAACCGACGGATAAAAACATTAAGAAGGGAGGGGGGGGGGGGGGGGAAACAACTTGTTTTTAATGTCGACGAAAAGCTTACATCATTACTTGGTTACCTCTTTA